>CAUYSK010080206.1:0-11293 GCA_963575035.1 Avahi laniger | reverse complement strand
GGCGCGGTGGCTCACGCCTGTAATCCTAGCTCTCTGGGAGGCCGAGACGGGGCGGATCGTTTGAGCTCAGGAGTTCCAGACCAGCCTGAGGAAGAGCGAGACCCCGCCTCTACTAAAAAAAATTAGAAAGAAATCAATCGGCCAACTAAAAATATATAGAAAAAATTAGCCGGGCATGGTGGCGCATGCCTGTAGTCCCAGCTACTTGGGAGGCTGAGGCAGAAGGATCACTTGAGCCCAGGAGTCTGAGGTTGCTGTGAGCTAGGCTGACGCCATGGCACTCACTCTAGCCTGGGCAAAAAGATTGAGACTCTGTCTCAAAAAAAAAAAAAAAAAAAAAAGAACAATAACAAAACCCTCCTACTTCCCCAGTCTGGGTAAGGTCAGCAAAGGCTCTGTTCTGCAGAATTTGAGCATGGCTGTGTCATAATGAACTGTAATTGTTTGTTTACTTTATTCCCCCAGTAGACTGTATGCTTTTGTATCTTAATCATTTTTGTGTATCAGTTCCTAACACAATGCTTGGCATTGTGAATAAATATCTTTCTCAATGAATCTATAACTGGATTTTATGTTCACTTGATAATAATTTTGGTTCAAACAAACCTAAAAATAAAGATGATCTTACTGTCTCCTGCTGTTTGATGTTTAGGCTATTCTTAGCCTCTTTTCCATTATTAAAGATACAGGATTTGATATCCTTGATGATAAATATTTGTATGTATCAATGGTTATTCCTTTAGGATAAATTCCTGGAAGTAGAATTGCTGGGTTGAAAGTATATAAAATGTGAGGACATAGATTGCTAGATTGCCCTCTGGAAATAGTATGGCAATACATACTCCCACTGAAACTTTATGAGAGTGCCTATTTGCTTGAAACCCATCATATTGTGTCTATTATTAATATTACAGAAAACATATCTGCCATTTCGATTGGTGAAAGGAGTAGCTCATCATAATATCTTGTTTTTATTTGAGTACTAGTGAGGGTGAACTTTTTATTGACCATTTGTATTTTTTCTCTAGTGAGTTTCCTGTTCTTTAATAAATACACTCACTATTATTTTTCTTTTTGGTTTTAAGATATTGGTATATAAAATAAATTCTTCATTTCTTTATGTTATTGTTTAAAAAGTTATTCTGGGAACTAACTACTGGGCAATGTGACAGACTGAGCTGATGAAAGGATCCCCATTCTGCTTCAATATATTTCAAATGCTGAGTCAAATACAATTTATGGATAAGTGACTGAGCTAGGAACTAAGGGAAGGAAATCCCCAGGTGCCTGAAGTGAAGGAATGTTCACACAGAAAGCCACCGTTAGCCATTTGCAGAAAGCTGGGAGTCACAAAGGAGGACTGTTCCAGTTACTATGACTTCATAACAAATTTCTCCAAAACTTAGTGGTGCAAAACAACCATTTATTGTGCTCATGGATTCTCTGGGTCAGGAATTTGAACAGTGCAAAGCAAGGACCGCTTGGCTCTGCCTCACAATGTCTGAAACCTCAGCTAGAAGATTTGAAGACTCAGGACTGGAATCTCCTGGAGGTTTATTTACTCCCATGTCTGATGATTGATGCTGGCTGTTGACTGAGACCTTAGCTTTGGAGATCAGCTGGAATCTACATATGGCCTCTCCATGTCACCTGGCTTCCTCTCAAAATGGGCGATTAGGCTTCAAAAGTGAGTGTCCTGAGAGAGTTGAGCCAAGTATCACTTTTTCTGACCTAGTTTTGGAAAGCACAAAGTGTGACTTCTACTGGATTTTTTTGGCTGAGGAAGTTAGTTTCGGGAAAAGGAACACGGACCTCACCTCTTGATGGAGGAGTGTGAACATGACGTTGGAGGAAGCACATGTGGGATTGGATATGTATTAGTGAAAAATACCATCTTTCAAAGTTACAATCTTCCATAAGTACCTTGACCCTAAGATGATAACTAGAAAAATACCACCCACAGCCCCACTGGCCTGAGGCAGCTGCAAGGAAACTTGCCATCCACCTGAGCTACGGTAAGAAAAGAGTCAGCTGCTACAGGTTAGAGCTTCGTGGTCTGTAGCAGCTCAAGTCAGGTGTGAATTTACATTACTACAACGTCAGGGACCACACTCTAAGAAGTTGACATATTAACTGGCCTGGTACCTCTGAAATCCAGGGCCAGGCAGAAACCTCTCCATATAGCAAATTTTCCATAGCTCAAGGAACGCTTGACTCTTGTTAGATAGCAATCTTTCTGTAGATGAGCTCACAAAAATTATAAATTGTGTAAGGAAATTAACCTCAAGGAAGGAGACTTGGCGGATGCTGTAAAGGGGAGATTTATACTCCAAAACTAAAATAATAGGATGACATGGAAAAAATTTAAATTTATAATATTCAAGAAGATGAAAGAATGGTAACCATAAGGCAAGAACAGGACAGTATGAAAAAGAACAGAAGGATTGTGATAATGTCTTGTAAATGCTGGGACAGTGTAGCACAACAAAGAATTATCCCACCTAAAATGCCACTAGTGCTTGGGTTGAGACTCCCAGCATACAGAGTAAAGTAGGGGGAATTATGGATAATGAAAATGATTTCTGGTTAAAGATAGTCATTGAACATATTCATCAACTCATTCCCTCCTAAAATTCTATTGAAATGATAGAAAAGGGATTTTAAAAATTTAAATGGCATAACTTCATAAGGAATAAGAGAATAATAGAAGAGACAATATCAACAAAATTCGGGATATAGAATCAGAATGGTATTGGCCTTCTCTCAACAATAACACTGGAAACATGGAGACCATAGAATGGTCCTTTCAAAATTTTTGGAAAAATTATTTCTAATCTGAAATTTGATTCCTATTCGAGTTATCATTAAGTATGGGGGTGAGATGTAGACAATTTTCAGACATACATGTTCTTAAAATTTTTTAACCTACTGTGTATTCTTTCTTAGGAGGCTTCATATAACAAGGAAGTAAAAACAAAACCAACAAAAAAGCTTATATGCACATACACATATACATACATAATTTTTAGAAATTAAGGCAATATGATATTAGCTCAGGGGTAGTTATATCTTAAGAGTAGGAAAAGGATTTCTTCAATATGTCATTCATAGAGAAACTGACAAATTTCACCATATCAAAATTAAAAGTTTCTGATAAAATAAAAGACATCATAACTAGGTTAAAAATAAACTAATAGTGAGAGAAGGTATCTGCAACATACACAACATATAAAGAATTATTAATAGTACTCAGAATAGATAAAGAACTACTACAAATCAATAAGAATAAGACAAAGCCCTGTACAAAAATGGGCAAACCATGGAAACAAGCAGTTCACAGTAGAGAAAACCTAAGTGGCAAATAAATGTTGGTTTTCAGGCAAATAAAAATTAATATAACAATGAGGCACCATTTTACATTCAAAGATTAGCAAAAATTAAAATGTCTTAATCAGTACAAATGCATATAAGAATGTGGGTAAACAAAAAACTTACGGGAATACAGGTTGATATAACCACTTAGTATAAATTGAGATTAGCACATGGAGAATAATTTAGTAATAGTATGTAAAGTTAAAAATTTGTACATCTTAAGACCCAGTAAATCCAATTTTAGGTATATTATACTGGAGAAATATACATACAGGGAGTCATATGCAAAGATGTTAACTGTCACATTATTTGTAATGTTGGAAAATTGGAAATAATTCACATTATCACCTATAGGAAAATGGATAATTACATATTCATATAATTTATTATGATACAGACAACAGTTAAAATGAACAAACTAGATCTGTATTACGTATATGTGACTAAACCCTGTATGAAAAGAAGTTGCAGAAGGTGCGTATAACTTGTTTATGTGAAACAAATAAAAGATCAGAACAATTCAGTATATTTTCAACGGATACCTATAGCCAATGTGGTTAAAGTATGAAAGCAGACTTCCAAGAATTCACACTGTATGAGAGTGATTGCCTCTGGGAAAGGAGGATGAGGGGGGGGGGGGGATATTTGCTTTCTTTTCTTTAAAATAATGTGAAGCAAATATGCAGATTCTTAAACTTCGTTAATCCTAGGTGGTAGGGAAACAGCTGTTAACATTATTCTCTGTACTTGTGTATTTTTAAAACATAACAAAAGAAAAGATAACCTCCAAAAGATGAAATAAAGCTGGGTGCAGTGGCTCACACCTGTAATCCCAGCATTTTGGGAGGCCGAGGCAGTTGGATTGTTTCAGGCCAGGAGTTCGAGACCAGTTTATAAGGCCCAGTATCTACAAAAAATAAGGAAAATTAGCCAGATGTGGTGGTGTATGCCTGTAGTACCCCACACTCAGGAGGCTGAGGCAGGAGGATCACTTGAGCCCAGGAGTTGGAGGCTGCAATGAGCTATGATGACACCACTGTACTCTTAAAAAATTCAGCGATTAGACCTCTTACAGGTCTATAAATCAGTGATCTCTGTTGAACCATTCCTTTAATTTTCAAGTAAGAATCTCAATTCAGACAGCAGTAAGGTATTTTTATACAGATATATAGACCTGACTTTGAAAAACCGGTTACTACTGTACTAAATTTTCAATGACTTTTACTTATCCACTTATTCACTTATTTTGGTTTGGGGATGAGGGAGTATGGAAAATTCTGATTCCAGTGATCTTTCATAGAATGAATTTTTATTTCAATGTCTGAGGTTGTTTTTAAAAATGAAGATTTAAAAAAAGTTGTTTTTCATTTTATTGAATGATTCTGTTCCCTATCATTAAGAAATTAAAGATTTTCTTGATGCTATAGGCTTTTAATGAAGGTTCTTATTTATATTAACCTAAACAACTTTCCATTAACATACTAGTGTTTCTTCAGTGAACTTAATCTCTGTAAACAGGTGCCTCTTACCTTCTTAATACCTTCAGAAATATAGGTAGGTCTAACTAGATCTCTTTTATTACATTTAAAAATTTTTGTTTAAGAATTCTGCTTTTAAAGCAATATGCTTCAAGATCTGAGTAGTGCTGATTTTAAAATAGCAACAGTAAAAGCTAAAGCTGTTTGACATTTCCTCTGTTCCAGGTATTGTATCAAGTGATCACGTCATGTGAGCCCCTAAGGAGTTGGGTTGTTGATGTTGCACCATTGAGGAGGTAGACAGCAGTATTTGAATGTATAGTCTGCAGGAGTGCTGAATAGATGATCATTTAAAGCTACCTGCATATGTTAAGTGTGCTGAAGGTTTTCTGGGTGGATGAATTTATCCAGTGACAGTCCAGGGTCCACCTAAGGGTTAGTGGCCCACATTAATGGAAGGGAACGCTGTGTGTCTGCCGCTGCTTCTTACCATCAGTGCAGATCAGACCATAATGATTGTTCAAATTTTTTTATTGTATTGAGCTTGGAAAAATTCTTTATTATATCAGAGACTATTGTTTCAATGTGGTTTAATATGGTGGTATTTGATCTATAGTTAACTGAGAAGTTTTTTTCTTTCCTTACATTTTAGGACAGCAAAACTTATTGCCAGTTTTTAGGGAGAATTGTGGCATAACAACCAAAAATCTGTCATATTCATGATCCCTTTTACTCAATTTCCACAGGACCATTATTATTTCCTACATTATAGTATCAGACATGGAGGGAGGGAACAACATGTTACAACTAATTTTAAAATAGACATTTTGCCCTTACCTGTATAGCAGGGATCACTAAAGTTTTCTATTCCCCCTTTTTTCTTAGTGAAAGGACGCCTGATTTTTATGTGTACATGATGCCCAGAGTAAAGACTGCATTTTCCATCTTCTTTTGAAGCTCGGTGTGGCCACGTGGCTAAGTTCTAACCAGTAGGATGTAAGAACTGTGTGTGACTTCTGGGAAGTGACCTTCAAGGGAGGAGAATGTCCCTCTCCTCCCTCCCTTCTTCCTACAGGCTGGCGCTCAGTTTTGCTTTGTTTTTTAATTGTGGAAAATGCCCAGTGTATCCCAAAGTAGAAACAGCTGTATGCTAAAGCCCAATGTACCACTCAGTTGCAACAATTAGCAACTCACAGCTGATCTCGTTTCATCTAACTCTCACCACTCCCCTCCCCCTTGGACTCCCAGTATATCGAAGCCAATCCCAAATGTCATGTCATTCTATCCATGAATATTTCAGTATGTGTCTCTAAAGAGAACAGTTCTTTTAAAAACACAAACCACTGTGACATCTCGAAAACATTAATGATAATTCCTTGATGTCATTAAATATCTAGCCAGTGCTCAGATTTCCGTGATTGTCTCATAAAGCATCTTTTTAAAAAATAATTTATCCAAAGTTCATACACTGCAATTGTTTGCTATATTTCTTAAATCTCCTTTAATCTATAGATTATCCCTCCCCCTACTTACTGGTCGATTGATTAATTGTTATGTATTTGTGGAAAGAAGCTGGTTATTTGTCCCAAGTCACAGTTCCACAGTCTGATTTTGCGGATTGCATCCCCATGGTGCCATTTAATATATTACTTTGTTCTCTGTATTTCCTCTAAATCAGGAGTTAGATCCAAAGGCTTGAACAGGGCCAGCATGGTGGCTCAATTTAAGAGGCTGAGACAGGGGGATTGCTTAGGGCCAGGTGTTCCAGAACAGCCTGGACAACATAGCAAGACCCCTATCTCTTAAAAAAAAAACAAGGCTTGATCAGAATCAGGTTTGACTTTGTTTGGCAAGAATATGTCATAGGTGGTAGAGTTCCATCAGGAGGCACATTACTAGTGAAGTTGATACTGCAGCCAGGGAGACTTCCGGGAAACATCTAGCTTTGCTTTTAATGCTTTTCAACTAATTAGACAAGCCCCACTGAGATTATTGAGGCTAATCTCCTTTATGTACAGTTAGCTGACCGTAGATAGTAACCATATCTACAAAATACCTTCCCAGAAACATCTAGATTTGTGCTTAATTGAATAACTGTGTCCTATAGCCTAACCAAGTTGACGCAAAAAATTGATCAGCACAATTGCCAAGCTCCATCCATTAATTAAAGTTTGCAAAATGGTGATATTTTAATACTATTGTTCTTTAATTTATTAGCTGAAATACTCTAAAAAGAGAAACTTGCCTATCATCATTTATTTGGATAAATGCTTGATTATTTCCTTAATGGGTTGAGTTTCAAATTAAGTTGATTCTTTAGTATCCCCCAAGGATGATCAGTGAGGTGTTTTTTTTTTTAAAGTACTGTTCAGTAGTACCCCCTATTCTCGGTTTCACTTTTGTGGTTTCCATTACCTGTCATTTCAGTTACCTGTCATCAACCAAGGTCAGAAAGTATTATATAAAAGAAGATATTTTAAGAGAGAGAGAGAGAGAGAAAGACTATATTCACATAACTTTTATTACAGCATATTGTTGAAATTGTTCTATTTTATTATTAGTTATTGTTATTAATCTCTTACTGTACCTAATTTATACACTTGATCTTAGACAAAAGGCCGAGAAGCGATGTACCTAATTTATAAATTAAAGTTTATCATTGGTATGTATATATAGAAAAAAACATAGGACCTATAGATAGGGTTCAGTACTATTTGTGGTTTCAGACATCCACTAGGGAGCTTGGAACATATTCCTCAGATGAGGGAGGATTACCATATCATTATTTTTCTATGTATTATACATTCTTTTTTTTTTTTGAGACAGAGTTTCACTCTATTGCCTGGGCTAGAGTGTCATGGCATCAGCCTACCTCACAGCAACCTCCAATTCCTGGGCTGAAGTGATCCTCCTGCCTCAGCCTCCCAAGTGGCTAGGGCTACAGGCACGTACCACCACGCCTGGCTAATTTTTTTCTATTTTTAGTTGCCAGGCTAATTTTTTTCCTACTTTTAGTAGAAATGGGGTCTCGCTCTTTCTCAGGCTGATCTCAAACTCCTGAGCTCAAGCAATCCTCCCCCCTTGGCCTCCCAGAGTGCTAGGATTACAGGCATGAGCCACCGTACTTGGCCATATACATTCTTAATATATTTCAATCCATTGCAGTTAATATTCTTATTAATGTTTATAGTCGCATCTTGGTCAGTTGGAGCTTCTTCAAGTTGATGACTGCCACAGTTATAGTTGTCTTTGGTAGATTCCTAGATTTCTAGAATGACAAGCTCCTCCAAGTTCATCTTGTGTATTTCCTGCCACAGACCTGGAATCAGCTATTTCTTCAAGGGGCCCTCGCTTTGTGGGGTGTGTGTGTGTATGTGTTTAGTCAAGAATGGGATCACGATCTGGTTATTAGGGGTTTTTAATGCTACTGATTTGGTCATTGTTTCTGGGCCCCTTCTCTTCAGTGAACAGAACTGGGAAACATTTGTTTTGTTTTAAATGAAAGTCCTATACTGATAACTTCTATTTCATATTTAGGACTTTGGGATTTTTACTTAATTGTATTGATCTTAAATCTCTGTCTGTTCCTCCCACATCGAAAATCCTGGTTCCCATGATATAAATGTTTATTTACTAAAAACTTACCTTGAACCATGAGGTAGGTCCTGCATGTTCAGGGTGGTGGAACAGTAAGATAGAAATGTCCTGGCTCCCTGACACCTGGCACCACCCTGAGGGTCTGGCCAGGCTTACACTTGAGGGAAAATCTTCTTGTTTAAGCCACTTCTTTGGATTTTCTGTCATTTAAAGCCAAAATAATACAGTGAGCTACAGTGAATTTCCGATTTTTAAAGGATTAAAATATAGTAAAATGTGTTTAGTATTAAAACCTTACTGGGGCTTTGATGCAGAAGACTTTTCAGAATCTTTCTCTCCCTCCAGTGTTACTATGAACATCAACAGTTAGCTTTGGCACCGTAGAATTGTTGAAAGTCTCGATTGTCGCTGTATTATTTTTTTATGTGTTTTAGAAATTAGTTTTCGGAGAATGAATAAATTTTTATGTCTACTTGCTTAACTGACATTGCTTTTTTTTTGTAGTTGTTTTCAACATATATTTTTTATTGGCCACGGTATTTTATCATGGTATTTCCCATACCCTCGAATTCATGTATTAAAGTCCTAAGCCCCAGTACCTCAGAGTGTGACCTTATTTGGAGACAGGCTATTTACAGAGGTAGTCAAGGTGAAATGAGGTTATTAGGGTGAGCCCTAATGCAATACGACCAGCGTTCCTATAAAAAGGGGAAATTTGGCCACAGAGATATGCACAGCGGGAAAATGATGTGAAGACACAGGAAGACGACAATCTACGAGGCAGGGAACAGTTTTCTCCTCCACCACCTGTAGAAGGAACGAACCCCACCAACACATTGATTTAGGGCTTCCAGCTTCCAGAACTGTGAGACAATAAAGTTCTGTTTAAGCCACTCAGTCTCGGTATGTCGTTATAGCAGCCCTAGCAAACTAATACATATTGGTTGCTTTTGTGTGCTATTTCCTTATTCTGTCTGCCATTGTTTAATAGAAATTTTTTATTTTGTGTCTTTGATTTTTAAAAAAGCAGTTGTTCATGACCCTCACTCCTCTCATCTTCCCCAGGAAAATGCTTAGTCAGTTATTTACCTTTTTTTGTATTTTCAATCTTTACCTTTTAATCGTCTTCATTCTCAAAAGACTGTGCTTAGCTCAGAGTCTGTCACATTTAAACACAGCTCTTTTTTTTTCAAGATCCCACATGTACTTTATTAGCATGAAAGTAATTTAAATACACTCCTCTATTAAAATAAACACCACATGTACTCACCATTAAATTGGAACTAATCAATTAACACATATGTGCTAATATGGAAATAATGTTCATTGAAAATCAGGCAGGTGAGGGGGAGGGGATGGGTAAAAATTCACACCTAACGTATGCAATGCATGCTATCTGGGGGCTGGGAGCACTTGTGGCTTTGATTCAAAGGGTACATGGGCAAAGTATGTAACTTAAGCCTTTGTACCCCCATAATATTCTAAAATGAAAAATTAATTAATGAACTAATTAATTAAAAAAAGAACAATTTAGGTATTTGGAAATAAAATAAAAATCTAAAAAATCTAAAGGTCCGTAACACTTACATCATACAAAGTGACTAAAGAAGATAGAAAACAAAATGATGGGCTAATATTTTCCAGGAAAGCATATGAAAAAATGGAACGCTATATTATGTTAATGGAACAAAAGCCAAACTCTGTAAAATAATTTTAAAGAGATTTATTCTGAGCCAAATTTGAGGACTGTGACCCGGAGCCATGCCCAAAAAGCCTTGAGCAAGTAGATTCGGTGTGGCTGGGTTGCAGTTTGGTTTTATACATTTCAAGGAGACAGGGATTACAGGTGAAGTTATAAATCAGTACGTGGGAGGCATACATTGGTTTGGCCAAAAAGGTGGACCATCTTGAAAGGGGAGGGGCTTTACAGGTTATAGGTGAGTTTAAAGATTCTTTGACTTGTAATTGATTAAAGACATGGAGCTTTGTCTAAAGCTTGGAATGTTTTGAGATAAGAAGCTGTTTATCAGAGATAAGCCACAGGACATATATTTGTTGTGTAAATTGAGGACCTGCAGGTTTGTCTTGCATACTCTTAGGCCTGCTAATGGGTTACAAAGGATGTCCCCAAGAAGGGAGGGGGGCATGATGAGGCATGTCTGACCTCCCTCCTCCTGGCAGGCAATTTAGTTTTAGGATATTCCTTTGACCAAGAGGGGTTCCATTCAATCAGCCAGTGGAGGGTGAACCTTAAGATTTTATTTTCATTCACAATTGCCCCCTTTTGGGCAAGATCTGTCAGAGGTAGCATCTATGGTCAAACTCTTATTTTGTCCCATCCATTGCCAGGGTGGTGTGGCTACCTGCCCTGGGTCCATCCATTCCCTCCGTGGGACCCTTGTGGCCAAGAGGACTCAAGAGCCCAAAGGGAGCTTATAGTTAATTAAATATTTTAAGCCAAACAGGACTGGAGGTAGACAGGTACTGAAAGACAAGAATTGATAGTAGGAGAATGTACTTTGTTTTGTATGAAACAAATTGTTTAAAATTAGAAAAATGTGTTCTCTTTGATTGTAACTAATGCCATTTGCTTCTGTAACCGTGCTTGCTTTTAGTTGGTTGTTAAATATAGGAGTAAGAGCAGGAGTGACTCTATAACAGGCTGAACTTCCTAGAGTAGGCCTAAGTTTCGGTTCCCCCTTCTCCCTCCAACGCAGAACAAAGCCGGAGCCGGCGCGAAAATTGAAAATCCCGGGGCTTGGGGCCACCCAATCAGGAGCCAAAACAATCCTCCACCTTCAAAGAAACCAATGGACTAAGCGGGGGAGGGGAGATGGTGTGCCTAG
>CAUYSK010080201.1:0-16804 GCA_963575035.1 Avahi laniger | reverse complement strand
TATAGCAAGTCTATGTAGAAATGGACCTACAGATAAATAATGCAACACGTTATTCCCATAATTAAGGAAAAAACCTTTAATAAAACTAAAACCACCAGACTAAAATATGGATAAAAATATGTAAACGACCTATTTCTGTGTTTTGTCAGAATCATAGGGTCAGGATGCCTGCAGACAGAGCGGGTTCCCTGTCACACTGCTGCCACAGGGAGACACTAGCAAGTGTCAGGAGACTAACATCAGAGCCCTGACCACAGCTCATAACAGGAGAAATTCTGCCATCCTTTTCCCTCTTAGAGCCTAATAAAGGAGCCCCTGGGGAAGAGGCAGTTTTATTATTCCTTTCCCATTACAGGGAGTCACTTACTGCAAACCATTTTCTTCATGTCATTCTATGTACACACTGAAATGGAGAGGATCTCTCACTGGGATCTACAATCATTGCAGAGTGTCTTTCTGCCTGTAAAATGGGATAAGCTAACTTATGTACCCAAATTTGCAAGCAGGTGTGCAGAGACACACAGCAACAAAAGACTCAATAATTGTTAACATGAATGGCAGTAAATCATGAGTTTTCCTAAATCCTGAAACTAACTGTTCTCATGAGCAGACTTAATAGTCTGGATTTTGATTCCTTTAGCCTCCTTCTGAATCAAATAGACTTTACTTCTAACATCAGGCACAAGTGAGTATATTGGCAGCATTTCTCCATGAGCTGTGTCTCCAAGTTACCTAATTTCTCTTGGTTAGGTGTCTCATAGACACAGCTCTGCTTGTACAGATCCTACAACAGACCTTACCATCTTCCTCAACTGAGAGATTCTTGATGATATGAAAATTGAATTAGACACTATAAGAAAAGTACTTAGTGAAGTACCTGGAGATAAAAATTATTATTTATAAATTTCACTTGCTTTTAATAACTATGTATAGGCATCAAAATATTTCACAGTATAAAATATTATGACAACCATGAGTCTTTTGCTTACGTGATAAAATGAGTGAGCAACTATGGTCCTTGGGCAAAATATGGCCCACTGCCTAAATAAAGTTTTATTGGAATATACCTGCATCTATTTGTATTGTTTACAGCTGTTTTTCACATTATAACAGATGAGCTGAGTAATTACAACAGAGATTTGATGGCTTACACAGCCTAAAATATTTATTTCTAGCACTTTAGAGAAAACATTTGCCACCTCTGTATAAACATATAGGGGCACATTGTCAATTCTGTCCTCTTGCTCAGATGCACCTACATCCTCAAGTATTTATAATAAAACAGATTCACTTATTTTCTTCTTGGAACTTTTTTGTGTACAAGTGTACACAAAAGAATATCTTTACAATACAGGGACTCTATTAAGATAAGCAAAAATATAATGTCATCAGCCAATATATTTTCATTCTTAATGTATCTAAATACATGTCCTATGAAATACAAACATAAAGAAAAAACATCGTGTAAACTTTTAAAACATGCTATATATTAGATTTTCGCAAAAGATAGGACCCAAATGGAAGTGCATTATCAAGTTCAAATAATTGCAAGCTAGAAGAAAGATACTTCCAATGATAATAAATAGGATCAATTATTTCAATTCTTTCTTTCTTCATGTTATTATCCCAAGTCCATGATTTTACTATTAGTCTCAGCTCAGAGAACTCACAATAACTATAAGTTCTGACAGGCAAGCAGAGTAATCTCTTGCAAAAAACAATGTATTACAATTGCACTGCTATGATGTGAGGCACGTATGTTCCCCAGACCAGAAGTGCTATGGATGTCTTATTCCCAACTCAAAGGCATTCAACTATCTCATGAAAAGCTATCATATACTTCTTTTACCAGGAAAGACAGATGACTCTATCTCACTTACAGCAACTTAAAGGACAAAAGATGATATGTTTTAAGTCATTAAAATGTTATTTAAAAAATGTGAATCACTGCAGAACTGCTAAGAAAATAATTTCTAGGGGAGACAGAATTATATATGTTTATATATGTATGTATATGCATTTAATTACAGCATATATAAACTTTGTATATAGTTTTATATATAGTATAGAAATATAATAGACATATATATAAAAAGGAATATATGTATGTATATGTATATAAAGTATTAGTGCTCACTACGTAGAAGCCTATAAATTAATATATACATGGATATACACACACATTAATTTATAGGCCCCTTCTATGCAGTGAGCATTAACACATTATAGCTGAAAGTACATAAGAATAAAATACTACCCTTAGTTTTGCTCCAGAGTCATCTTAAGTAATGAAATTCAGCCTACAGTGGCCTAAATAACTTTGGAATCCATATTCATCTTCATTAGTCTTCAGAGAAAAGCTTTTTTATATTCATACCACTAAAGTAGTAATGTTTCTTTACATTTTTATCTGCTAAAAGCTTAGTTAAATTATGGTTTCCACTGGACTCCAAATTAAATTGTAACTGATGTACAGTGTGGCAAGACCCAATCCTTATTATTCTGGGCATTAGAATGCAAAAGATATTTCAACTATCCTTTAGCTAGCAGCATATTTTATAGGAAAATATTCAGAGATAAAGAAATAAGGGCTGTATGGCATTTTAACCAGTGTAGGATGGAAAAAAATCAACTTACTTTTCATTACAAATAGAAGATTCTGCGAA
This sequence comes from Avahi laniger, assembly GCA_963575035.1. NCBI lineage: Eukaryota > Metazoa > Chordata > Mammalia > Primates > Indriidae > Avahi > Avahi laniger. Next base: position 14,138 of record CAUYSK010080201.1, on the reverse strand, counting down.
AGGGAGTCTTTATTTTTTTCAATTGCTCCAACAATGTCATACATTACCTAGAATCAGAGAAAACAGTGTAATTACTAAGGATTAAACATGACCATGAAAATAAATTTCTTTAAAGAATAACCTGACTCAGCTGAAGTTTTAAATTATTCATAAAAGAAGTGTCTCCAGGTCTTGGAGTTCACATTACCAGCAAGTTCAAAGCTATCATCTGCCTGTTCTCATTCCATACATTAAACAAAGGAACCTCTCCTGTTCTGTTTCGTGAAGCTCTCCTCTGATCCCCGAGTTTAAGAGCAAATAGTGATGACTCGCATTCATGTAGACCCCTTTATCCTTAAGGACTCTAACTCGCTCAGGAAACTCACTAAACCAAGTAAAAAGATTCTGCAACACTTTGGGAATATTGTGTGATTTGAGTTAGAGAAATTAAATAGACTCCTCATTAAAAGGATTCTGTTGGATCATTTAAATAGTTAACCTGAAGTCTTTAAAATGAAGAAAACATGAAACAATTAAATCTAGATTGTCCAAAAGACAATTCTCTCAACCATGGTTTAGTTATGAATGCATTGAATGACGTTATTGCCTGGTTTCATTGGTGTGCTAGCAGGAGCTGGGAGACAGAAATGATTTTGTTGCCTCTCTCAGTCCCAGCTAACTAAGTGTCCACTCCCAGGGCAGTCATGAGAAGCAGATTAGCCACCCGTCTACCCATCTGTCAAAAGGCTTGCCAGTTTGAAAAGCTGCTTTTTGGAAAAACATCTTGGGGCATGGCAGGGTGTCCTAGGCTGTTCTTTGTCCTGAGTGGACCAGGATTGAACCAGGGGAGACAGCTGACCAATGATGCCTTACCACCCAGGAGACAGTGTGAGCATCGCCCAGGAGAGAGTGTGAGCATCACCCAGGAGACAGTGTGAGCACCATCCAGGAGAGACAGTATAAGTACCAACCAGGAGGGAGCGTGAGCACCACCTGTGGATGAGTGTGAGCACCACCTATGGAGCAGTGTGAGCACCACCTAGGAGACAGTGTGAGCATCGCCCAGGAGGGAGTGTGAGTGGTTAGAACCACTTCTTTGAGAGCACAGAGAGGATTCAATCACTGGCAGGGAAAGGGCACTAGGCAGACACAGAGAAAGGAGCCATTAGAAAGAGTCCCTGTGACTAGTGGGAGGAAGCTGGAGAAGAACCAGAGGATCCCTACTGAGTCTTGCTTCCTGCAGTACTTATAAATTATGCCCTTGCTTTACAATGTAGCCTGAGTTTCTATTCTTTGCTGTTGTAGGAGCCTAAACAGCACAGAAATCCCAGGACATCCTGCACATTCCCAGGTTTTCCAATAAATTTGGGTCAGAAGACTGGTCAAGCTAAGTGGCAATGCCAAAAACCAAAATAACTTTCAGGTTCAATGAAATGATTACCTAATCATCCAGTTAGTATATGCACCAGAATGCAAGCAACATGTTAGGCTACACAGTATACATTGTTAAGTATGAACAATTTTGTATCATCTAAAGCAGTGATTCTTAACCAGGAGTGATCATGTCCTCTGGGGGCCACGTGTCAGTGTCCAGAGACATTTTTGTTTGTCACAACTGGGGCTGAGAGTTGAGCAGAGACATTTCCAAATCCAAACACCCTTCACAGCACAGGGCAGCTCCCACTAATTATCTGGTCATCAAGGTCCAAAGTGTTGAGGTCGAGAAGCCTTGACCTTGAGGTTGGCGTCTCTATGCTTTCCTACATCGGAAAGTGCGGTGCCCAGCAAAACCGTGGGAGAAAAGTCAACACATTTTCAGAAGCCTCCCTGGATCTACGTGGATTTAGGCAAGTCATTTAAAGTCTCAGAGCTTCGATTTTTTAATTGGCAAATTGGGTGTAAAAATATCTAACCATACCGTTAATATTGTGATAGAATATATATGGGAGTTCTTTGTAGATCAAAAAGAGTAATTCAAAATGTAAGACATTTCAAATAGTGCGAGTCGTCCCAACAGACACAAAGTGCCACCGTGTGGCTGCATCACCCAACCATGCCCGCACGACGTTGGTAGTTAGTGACTCCAAGTCACTTCTGGAAAATTGACAGAAGTTGATCTCATTTCTCCTGGCACCCTTCTCGGTATGCCTGGCCCAAGAATCACGTCCTGGGAGTGCCAGGGTTGAGTTTTCACTTCAGCCCCAGCTTTCTCGATGCCATTTCAGTCGCATCAAAGAGGAGTATGTGTTTGCTAAAGATCTTGCCCAAATTTCTGCCAGCACGTTTTTCTCCGTGACTTTGAGTATTTCCGGTGCAGATACATAGAACTACTCCACCTCCATCGTAGTCACGTCTCTGACTCTCCTCTGCAGTGGTCTGTGCTGTCCTCCCCCTCTCTCTACACGTGCCTGTCCCTCCCCTTGGCATCTCTCCCCCCTCAATTGCTGCAGTCTCTGAAACCATCGCCTCCTGCCGACTTCTTTCAGGTCTCAGTAGAGCCTAAACCTTAGGCCCAGCCATTTGAGCAGCAAAGGGCACTGATAAGCTTCTACCATTTTTCTCAGTCAGTCATTTCAAACTTTAGCTTGAGGCTGGGTCAATCATTGGATCTAATTGTAGTTCAGACTCATTTGCATCTGCCAGAACTTTATGCTGGTGTCTCAGATGGACCGTGCCGGTTGCTAAAAAGATCCCTGTTACCTCTTAATGACACCACTTTACAAATCTCCTGGTAATTGTAATAAATCTGTTTGCCTCTTTCCAAGCTTCCAGCCCCAGGCCCAGGTTTGCATTGTCAGTAAATGACCAAACTTCCTACTTTAAGGAAAAACTCACAACTATCTCATTTGAAAATCTCTCTGAATCATCCTTCCTTCTCAAAACAGGCCTTCTGTCCTTCTTCCCGTTCACTGCTGCACATGATCTAGATTGGGAGCCCTGTGCCATGTGGGACCCCTTCCCCCCACATTCCTCCCTGCCGTCTGCCAATGGCTGTCCTTTCACCTCGTGTTCCCCTTTAATTCTCACTTTTTTATATTTCCTGCCTTCCCACTAGTAAAACCATCACTTATTATTTTGACAGGCAAATAGTCAAAAAGGCTAAAAACTGGCCTTTTGTATTCTCACCTTAGTTCAACACTGCTATTTGATGCCTATATTGAAATTGAGAATGTCGTTTTTCCTATTCAGAAACCCTGACCTGTCATATAGGGCCACCTTTGCATGGCTCCAACCTACAATTCTAGCCGATTTTCTGCATGGGAATCTGATGCTTTCAAATGAAACGCACATACACACACATGCACGCACACACGCAGTTGAACAAACCGATTTTCTCTAAATACATTCCGTCGGCCTTTATTCCTGTTATGGGCTTGTTTTATGATGAACTTTCTTAACTCCCCTGGTAAAATTGCTACCAAGTGCCTGAGAGCAATGACTATGCATTATGTAGCTCTGTCTCTGCAACAACTAGCGAAATGCCTTGTCCACTGAATGTATTTAATAAATATTTGGTGAAATAGACAAGAAGTGTTCATTATACTGTAACCAAATATAGCTATACTATTGTGCTGTCTTTTACTTTAAGATTGTGTTGATTAGTCTTTCATTATCACAAGATCATGTGCTTCAGAAAATTCTCATACAGGGCACCCTTGTTGTACACAGATACCTAGAGAAAAAGCTGAAAGTCTCCCATTAAAACTAAGTTCAAAATTCCCATTTGAAGACTCCAACTTGCTAAGTTACTTAGAAAAAGGTGTTTAACACACCTATACGACTACATTCAATGAAGGCAGTTTGATGTTTTTAGGAAGTACAATGTTAACCAAAATTGTTTTATTGTCAGGGCATTTGTATAAATTAATGAAAAATGGAGCAGGTGGGCTTAATTATTTTCATGATGTTGGACAAACTTCTTAAGTTTTTGAGTCTTTTTTACGTGTTAAATAATATCTCCTAAAGGCCTTCCAACTTTTATAGCCCTGACCCTATTCATAAGGTACAGATGGCCACAGCATTGAAGGGATTTAAGTCGACAACTCGGTACAAACGTTAGAGACTACCCAAATAGCTTAGATGTTTTATCATAATTAACATGGTAGTGCAAATAACTGATAATGCATTACATAAAAGTGGCATTAGTGGTTCCAAAAAATGTGTTGTTTTTTTTTTCTGGTTCCAAATCTGAAATCAAGTATTCTCTCCAGGAGCCCTTGCCCATTTTAGTGGAAACATGACATTAGAGACAGCCATCGGCACTCTAGGCAGACACAACCACACCTTATTATTGGATTAGTCAGCATTTCTAGGTGTTTTTAGTGGACGGGGCTGAGAAATATACACACACAATACATACATGCCCATGCATACATGTAAACACACTTTTTTTTTCATTTAAAGATAAAATACTATCTGATTCCAAATTTGCTCTTTTAACCATGATAATTTCCTCAAATTCAAACTTCTTTGACATTAGACTTTTCAAAGGCAATTTGAAAATCTAAATAAATGGTGTCCATTCATGCCATTTATTATGCCAATATATAACCTGCTCTCGTCACCTTTAAATATTTTTAATTAAACTTTAAATTTTGAAATGATTTTAGATTTGCATGCAGTCGGGCAAAGAATAGAGATAAATCCTGTGTACCCTATATCCAATTTCTTTCAATGGGAACATCCTGCAAAACTAGGATATTGATATTAATGTAGTAAAAATATACAATATGGATTCTGTACGTTGCCAATTTATGGACACACTCACTTCCCAAAATCAGATGAATCTATTTGTGTGGTTCTATTTCTGGGTTCTTTATTTTGTTCCATTGATGTATGTGCCTACCCCTTTGCCACTGTCTTGATTATTTGCTTTATAATAAGATTATAAATGGAATAAGCTAATTCCTCCTATTTATTCTTCTTTATAGACACTGTTTTAGCTATTCTAGTTTCTACACCTTTCCATGTAACTTTTAGAATAAATATTGTCTATATCATTGGTGGATTCAGCTCTGTTTATTTTTTTATTTATTTTTTTATTTCATCATATTACAGGAGTACAAATGTTTAGGTTACATATATTGCCTTCCCCCCCTCCCCCAAGTCAGAGCTTCAAGCTTGTCCATCCTCCAAACAATATTGTGTATATCTTTATAACTACCAAAAATTTTGCTGTGATTTTGATAGAAATTGCATTAAACCTATATGTTCATTTGGGGAGAACTGACTACCGCTATGTTGATTATTACTAAATTGACTACTTACTGTTTTGTCTTCTAATCTAAGAACAGGACATGCTTTTCCTTTGGTTTAGACCTTTGATTTCTTTAATGGGCATTTTGTGATTTTCAGCATGCAAGTTCTCTACATAATTTGTTAGATTTATATCTAAGTAATGCATTTTTATGAGCAACTGTAAATGTTATTATATTTTTAATTCCATTGCCCATTACTAGTAGATAGAAATGCAGTTAATTTTCTTACGTTTATCTTGTACCAGGTGACCTTGCTGAACTCATCAGTTTTATGAATTTCTTTCATTTTTTTCTTTTTACTTTTTTTCTTTTTTTGGTAGATTCCTTGGGACTTTACACATAGGCAATTATATTATGTATGAATAGCCACAGGTTTATTTCTTCCTTTCCAATCTGTGTGTCCTTTATTTCCTTTCTTGTCTTATTACACTTGCCAGAACTTCCAGCACTATGTTGAATGAGAGTGGTGAGAAAAGACATCCCTGCCTTGCTTCTGATTTTAGGAGTAAAACATTCACTTTTTACAATTGCATATAATATTGCATGTAGGATTTTTATATATCCTCTTTATTAAGTTGAGCTTGTGCCCTCTATTCTTACTTTTCTAAGAGCTTTTATCATGAACAGGTGTTAAATTTTACCAAATGCTTTTTATGCATCCACTGATATGGCAATGTGTTTTCTCTCATTCAGCCTATTCATACGATTATCTTGACTGATTTTTAATTTTTGAATCAGCTTTGTACCCCTGAAAAAAATCCATTTGGTTACAGTGGATAATTCTCTTTACGTATTGTTTAATTTTATATGCTAATATTTCAAAAATATTTTTGCACCTATATTCATTAGGGGTATTCATCTCTAATTTTCTGTGTGTATGCATGTGTGTGAGTTACTGTCTGTGTCTGGTTTGGTATGAGGGTGATACTAGCTATATTAAATGAACTGGGAAGTGGTCTCTAATTCTGGGAAAGATTGTGTAAAGTTAGCATTAATTTTCCTTTAATCACTTGGTAGAATTCTTTAGTGAAACCATCTGGGACAAAAAGCTTTCTTTTTTGAGAGAATTTAAATTACAAATTCATTTCCTTAATAGTTATAGGGCTAATCAAATCGTCTATTTCATTTTGGGTGAATTGAGATAGCTTGTGTTTTTGAGAGATTGGGCCATTTCAGCTACATCATAAAACTTATGTGTAAGTGTTGTTTGCAATGTTCTCTTTCAATCTTTTTGATGTCTACAGGGTCTAGAGTGATAGTTCCTGCTTTATTCCTGATATTGCTATTATATATCTTTTCTCTTTTTTCTTTGTAATTCATACTAGAGGTTTATCATTTTTATTGATATTTTCAAAGGAGCAGATCTTTGTTTCATTGATTTTGTCCATTTTAAAAAATTTCATTGATTTCTTCTATTTGTTATTACCTTCTGTTTGCTTGCTTTGCGTTTATTTTGTTCCTAGGTTCTTGAGGTAGAAGCTTAGATTATTGATTGGAGACTTTTCCTATTTTCTAACATATATATTCAGTGCTATAAATTTCCTGTTCAGCACTGTTTTAGCTGTTTCCCCCAGGTTTGATATGTTGAATTTTCATTTTCATTCAGTTCAGCACATATATTTTTAAAATTCCCCCAAGATTTCCTCTTTGAGCCATGGATTATTCAGAAGGGCATTGTTGAGTTCCCAAGTATTTGGGGATTTGCCTGTTATCTTTCTGTTAATGATTTCTAGTTTGATTCCATTGCAGCAGGCAATCCTACTCTGTATGATTTCCATTCTTTTGAATTTGCTTAGCTTTGCTTTATGGTTCAGGATATAGTCTATCTGGATACATATTCTGTGGCTACTTGAAAAGAATATGAACTCTGCTTTTGTTGGTTTAAATGTTCTATAAATATCAATTATATCCTATTGTTAATGGTGTAGTTGAGTTCTCCTATTTCCTTGCTGATTTCCTATGTAGTTGTTCTCCCAATTGCTGAGAGGAGGGTGTTGAAGTTTCCAACACAAGCTTTGGTTTTAGCTGGCTTCTTCTGAGACCACCTGGGAGGGCAGGGAAGATACAGCCTCATTACTGCCCAGTAAGAGTGGACATCCAGGTCCCCATCCAGCCTCCTCTGACACTCTGCAAGAGTGACTCCTCATCATGGCTGGGTGAAGGCAGGGGTCCTGGCTCTCCAGTTGGCCTGCAGCCACACCGCCCTAGCTGTGGAGTGAGCAGCAGAAGGGGCTGAGTGTGTCTTTACTGCTTCCTGTGTAGCCTCCACTAACTGGGGGAGAGGTGTAACCTCTGGGCAATACTGAATGTCCGGACCCTTCATCAGGCTTCCTCTAGTATCGCCCCAGGGGCAGGAAGCTAGGGGCACAATATGTATTTAGAAACTTAGCATGATACCAAAATCTGAAATACATCTATACATTTAAAAATTGTACACACCATAAGGAAAATGGTAATTTTAACAAATACAACTAAATGCATCTATTTTTTGTTTGATCTTGCTTTTAAAAATAATTTATAACAAATGAGATGGCCAGCTAAAGAAATATAACCTGGACTAAGATAATCCACATGTCTTCTTTTTATCTTGAATGAATACAAGACCTCCGGAGAAATAGAGCCAACAGTGAAGCACATATATGCAACCTAAGGAATTGGCTCACATGATTATGGAGGCTGAAAATTTCCGTGATTTGCTGTTTTCACTCTGGAGACCCAGAAAAGCCGAGGGTCCTGTTTGAGGCCTGAGAGCTGGAGAAGCAACGCTATAGCTTCCGATCCGAGTCTGAAGGCCAGAGATCCAGGAGCACCAAGCACAGGGGAAGACTGATGCCCTCGCTTGAGCAGTCAGGCTGAGAGAATTCAACCTTCCTCCACTGTTTCATTCTGTTCAGGCCCTCGAGGGATTGAATGAGGCCCAACCATGTTGGGGAGGGAGATCTGCTTTACTCAGTCTACTGACTCAAGTGCTCATTTCTTCCCAAAATACCACCACAGACACATCCAGGAATGATGTTTAACTAACTGTCTGGGCATCCCATGGACCAGTCACATTGGCACATAGAATTAACCATCATAACCTTGAAGTTAACTTTGAGAAAAAGATAGAAATAGAAAACAAAAAAATCTAACTTAATGATTATTCACGTTGAATCCCTGATAAATCCTCACTATCTACAGAAAAACGTGTACTTCATCTAATAGAATCCTTTAATCCTTTGATAGATGGCATTTTCCCAGTTGTTTCCCACTGCACTTTCTGACATACTTCCAGATTCCTCCCTTGACATCAGCCCTGCCTTTCCTTTTCAGGACCTCCTTCCAGCTCTCCAGCAGCCAAGGCCAGCTCTGCCTCTCAAGCCGAGTCTCTGGGAGGCACAGGGCTGTCGTGGAAAGCTCCGTGGCTCTTGCATGGTGACACAGCTTCTGGGCTCCAGCCTCATAAAGGCCCAGAGCCTGGGTGACTGGGTCAAGATACGGAGCCTCCAATGCTTCTCATCCGCAAAACACAGACAGGAATGTCAGCCTCTCTCTCTCTCTCTCCATCTTTGTTTCTGTCTCTGTCTCTTCTCTGTCTCTGTTTCTGTTTTTCTCTCTGTATCTGCCTCTCTCTTGATGATTCTGAAGATAAATGAAAATGCCTGTTCATACCTACCTTTGCATAATAGCCATAGTTTTCTCATAAATATCCCTCATTCTTGTCTCTAATCCACACCTGTAACTTCTTCTCTGCCCTTTCCCAGAATTTTTTACATTACTGACTTGAGAAGGACTCGTGGAGTGATCTCTGTGATCTATCTTGATGCTGCTCTGTGGGCTGCCTGCCCAATAAGAAGACTGTCATTTTATACCTGCAATATTTTTAGGTTGAAATTCATTTACAACTTTTGAAGGAATTGCTTCCAGAGAAAACAATTCTTCCTAGAAAGATACACACGTTAAAGACATCAGCACCTGGGTGTCAGCATCTGCACTTCACTGAGAGCAGTGGCCTCCAGCATTTGCACAGAGAAGAAACAAAGAAAAGCTGAAAAACTCAGTAGAGATAAGCCCACTGGGTTTCTGGGCAAGTCCAAAGAAAGTGACCCTCGAAAACCAGTTAGCTGGACAGAAGAATTTCTATGAAAGAGAAAACACCAAGGAGAAACTCCACCTATCCTAGAAATCACCTGTAGCCATGTGAGTCTGGGGTGTCACGAGAACAAAGAAAGGTCAGCTACACCCTTAGGTGAGCAGGACAGGCCACCAGAGCAGCAGGGAGCAGTTTCTAGGTTGATGGGCTGCCTGGGTTGTTCAGGGCAGCTCCTCCTCTGTTTCTTGCTGGTTTATTATTGGCGGGATGAAAGGAGAAAAACATAAAAGTAACCAAAGATAGAGGCTAGGTTTATGCTTTCCTTTTCCCCACTGTTTTTACATAACTGATCTTCAGGCTTTATTTATTTTTCCTCTGAAGATTGGAATAATGGACCCATGCTGTATGTGGTGGCGTCCCTCAAGCATGTAATAGAGGAATTTATATTCATGCAATCCAATACATATCTTTAAGGAAATTGTCATGTATTCAAAATTTCCTTTGGAATGATACTGTTCAATAAGATGACTGAAAAGAAAACTGAGCGTTTCGCTTATGTTTCGGCAGTTAGCAATACTCATTTCAATGCTTCAGTGTGGATGGCAAATGACGGTGCAATAGAAGCCGGAGAGCAGCCACAGTGGGCTGCGTTTTGGAAAGCACTTGCTGTGACACTCTAGCACTGCAATAAATGCAATTAAAAGATAAATTATCTCAGCTATAATTTAGGGAATATAAAACTCTCATCATGGCTGTGACTCACAATTCAGCAAGACACCAGTTTCCTGGCTCCAGAAAGAAAACAAAAGTAACAAAACGCCAGACCCCATGCATTTTCTTCCTAACTGAAGGCTGTCAAGCCCGTACTTGGCTAATCACCAAGGAAACTGAAATCCAAAGGCGAGAGAGCTACACAGAAATAGCTCTATCTATCGACACTGGGTTTAAATTCCCGGAACTGAAAGCAAGAGCGGCTAGCTTACTTTACCTTATTAAAGACGGGGCAGGGTTGGCCAGACCTGGGAAACAGTGAATTCTTAATGTCTCCAGCCTCCTCCCTCTGTGTGCCTTGCACGGAGTAGGACAGCAGTGCAGGGCTGCCGGATGTGTGCTAAACCGAGCACCTACTATATGGCTAATTGGGTTTGGGAGTTCCCAGATTGCCTGTAGGATAACATTCTCTGCTGTTTAAAAAAAAATGCAAATATTTTAGACTTCACCCAAGAACTCTTTAGTCATCATTTACTGTCGCACAGCCAGGGAACCTGCATTTTAAACTTGTTTGCCAGTGATTCTAATGCACATTAGGTGTGACGATTCCAGCTCCAGGTCCCAGTGACTAAGGATGCTCTGTTAACTCAGTCTGCTTCTGCGGTGCTGGCCGGTGATAAACGAACACAGGAACAGGGTTTGCAGGAAATAAACACTCACAGTGCATCTTAGAGATGGGGACACAGTCCCTCCTAGAACAACTAACAGAGCAAATATTGGCATATTTTGAATTTCCGATTAAGTTTAAGATGAGACTACAGTATAATTATACTCAAGGCTAAACTATTTTCGTAGGCGAGTTAGCATTTTTAATAAAGCTCTTACAGAGAAAAAAAACCTCTTCAAATATTTTATCTAAAATGGTAGCAAGAGAACTGTGTTTTTCAAAAAACCCGGATGATTGTGGTACCCTATATAAACCATATATAGTGTCGGAAGGAGTAAATGAAACAAATAAAAGTGTGGTAAAATAGAAGAAGCAACAGACCAAGGGTTAGGAACAGTGGATTCTCAATTTGGTTTCCACCCATCAACCTGCAAAAGCACTCTGGGGATGTGCACGCTGAAAATTAATTGTGGGAGCATGAAGTGATCAGCTTCTCTGAACTGCAGTTTTTCTTATCTATTCAATTCGGTGTTGAACTCTGGCCAGTTCACACTAAAGTTAGTAATTCTATTAGCATAGCTCATCAATAAAAAACACTGTTTTAAGGGGCTAGAATGCATGAATTTAGTAAATGGACAAGGGTGAACATCATCTATTTAAATTTTTAAATTGCCTTTGCAGTGGCTAATAGCAAAGGTTTTAAAAATATAGTCATCATTGAATTGAGGAGATTTTTCACAGTTAAAAGACTGAATTTGGAGTAAATCAAGGAAAACAGCTAGGGCTCGTTTTGTAAAAATATTTTCTAAAATATAATCCATGTAGATTTATAAAATTTGGAAAATACTAAAAATAATAAATAAGAAATTATCTCTAATTCCTTTTTCCAGAGCTAGCCGGTCTTTAATTTATATATCTGTATCTATGTACCAGATCTAGTTGGTCTGTGTGTGCACTTTCAAGAGAGTTGGATGGACTCCGCCGCATTGTACTTTGCAAGGCATTTTTCCTTTCACACACACGTCTGCTCTGAGACGAATCCTGCCCTTTTCTGCTCGGCAGTGCAACACAGGCAGTGGGGCTCCCAGAGCTTCAGCCTCGCCTTCCAGAAACGGCTGGGCTGCTGAAGGTGCTGGCAGAAACCAGAAGGCAGGAGGAGGGTGGAAGCTTTGGTGATTATCTTGCCTCTGCAAAGGCCGACTCTCCTCCCTGGCTCCATTTGCACCCTGCAGCCCCTCTTCACGCTGGACCACGTGGCTCCCCCCACCTGCCTCAGCTCCTGGGCCCGGCATCCATTGTACCCTCCCCACTCTCAGCCATGGGGAAGGCAGCTGCTTTCTCCTCTGGAGTCTCTGCATCTCCTCAGTGACCCTGACTGTCTTCTCAACTTTCCCTGTGTAGCCTATTCCCCGTAATCATTTTCCTCTCCTTGAAAATTCAGTGCAGTTCATTTCGAGACTGGATCTTGATAAAGCCCCACCGTTTCCAATTTCTTGCTTTGTCTATCTTCGTCTCGGTGCCGACAACCCAGAAGCGTCTACCTGCTATGTAGCTCAGAAAAGGACAGGGATAGAAACTGTGCTCAGCACCCTTTAAAGCTCTTGAAGAACGATAATGGAGCTTTTGAAGGTATACAGGAAAGCAAGGACCACGACGCAGGACCAGGCAGGGTGGCAGGCGGAGGCACACAAAGGGGCAAGAGCCATTCCCTCTAGAAAAGTGCGTGTGGAAGGAGACAGCATCTGCTCCTGCAGAATGAATCCTGTGCATAGAGCAGGATGCATCTCAGCATACTTGGCAGGGTGCACTGCCTCACACGTTAGAGAAAGAAGAAACGAAAAGAAATAGAGCCCTGGACTTTCAGCTGAAAACATAGATGCTACGACCCTTCAGCTCTCTGTAATTCAGGTCAGAATCAGGACTTGCACAAACGCCTCTAAATAGCAAAGCCGCGGTGTTATGTTCTTAGGAGAGCCTTTGGGGGCATCACTTAGAGATTCTCCACTTAGACTTTATATACCTTAATTTCCCCTCCCTATCGCTCTTACCTAGCTAACATCATCCATAATTTACATATAAAACACTATGTCAGAATTAGATAATTTTGTAAAGCTTGCATGCTCTACCTTGTAAGGCAATATGTTAATATCAAATCAAATTGCTAATTACAGTATATTTCTAATGTTATTAATATATTACACAGTATGTTTCTGATATAGAGATCTACATTTCCATGTGGATGAAGTGCTAAAAACTAAAGTTCCTCTAACAAAGCCACCCTCAGTGACAGTCTGGGCATTTAAGGAAATGCCAGATTACAGCATGGATAATTTATATGTGTCTGTATTGGTATTTGATTTATATGTGTGTGTTTACATATTTATCTATGTACCTATTTCTCTACTGTATTTGATTTATATATCTGTGTCTGCATCTATTGATCTATTGATCTTGCACTCAATTTGAGTACACAGCAGTGATTGCTTTATTGCTCTAAGAGCATCCAAACATGACCATAGGAACTTTAGCACAGTTTCTTCCCTTAGTCCTCTAAGTCACTCCTCGGGGGGATTCTGTGCATAGGCGTTTGGCCCCCACAGGGACGCACAAAGGGTGTAGAAGTGCAGAACGACAGGGAAGCAAGAACTCTTCCTGCCGTAGAGACCCGAGCTGTTCTGTGTCAGTATGTGGAAGCGACTAGCACAGAACATATTTCATTTTTAATAAAGAACAAAGGACAAGGTGACATTTCCTTATCTGGTACGCAAACCAGAGCTATGTTAAATCCTGCCAAGAGACACGTGGGGAGGCCGGGGATGATGGAGTCTAGTAGGGAGAGTCTGTGTGGAGAGAATGCCCAAAAACCAGGGTCGGGGGCAACCAGCCAGAAGGATGAGTGTCACCCACATCATGGAAAAGGTGTCCCTCTAAGTGTCACGTAAAGGCACCTTAGCGAGAGTTGGCCTTCAACATCTGAAAGCACGATGTGAGTGAAACCACATTGCGACGGTACAAGACAAGCAGCAGGAGGCTGAGCTTGGCTTGGAAAGGAAGAAAAAGGACTCTCTTGGCCACTGTACAGTGCCTAGTCTGTATCTGATGCACAAGGAGACCTAACTTTTCATTAAGTTCGTTGCTTTGATTATTATATAGACTAGAAATTCTTCACTACTGAATTGAGTCTGTGAGTGCCAATTAAAGAAAGTAAAGAACTTTCTATTATGAGAGATAAACCAGAAACATCCCTGGAGCACCCAAGTTTTAATCTGGTTAAGAGGAAAGGACTGTCCTTGCCGAATATATATATATATTTTTTTGAGACAGAGTCTCACTCTCTTGCCTGGGGCGAGTGCCATGGCATCAGCCTAGCTCACAGCAACCTCAAACTCCTGGGCTCAAGCAATCCTACTGTCTCAGCCTCCCAAGTAGCTGGGACTACAAGCATGAGCCA
>CAUYSK010080200.1:0-36894 GCA_963575035.1 Avahi laniger | reverse complement strand
TAGATAGCAATAGAGAACTAGTATGCTCTCATTTTATAGATAAATAAAGTAAGAAAATAACTTTGATTCCATTGTAGCTAGTTCATTGGGAAAACCAAGATTCAATCCCAGGCAGCCTGAATCCAGAGCTGCATGAATAGTAATTTTGACATTATTTCTTGAAAAATTGATTGACGGCCGGGTGTGGTGGCTCACGCCTATAATCCTAGCACTCTGGGAGGCTGAGGTGGGCGGATCGTTTGAGCTCAGGAGTTGGAGACCAGCCTGAGCAAGAGTGAGACCCTGTCTCTACTAAAAACACAGAAAGAAATTAGCTGGACAACTAAAAAATATACAGAAAAAATTAGCTGGGCATGGTGGCGCCATGCCTGTAGTCCCAGCTACTCGGGAGGCTGAGGCAGGAGGATCGCTCAAGCCCAGAAATTTGAGGTTGCTGTGAGCTAGGCTGATGCCACAGCACTCTAGCCAGGCAACAGAGTAAGACTCTGTCTCAAAAAAAAAAAAAAAACTGATTGCGGACTCACAAAGCAACATCAGCAGCAATATCAAAAATACAATATTGAATGTATAATGCATATTTTAAAATTGTATATCAAGCAATAAAGCCACCATAGGAATATATTTTGAGGAGTAAAGGACTCATCTTTTATAACTTCAATTTGAGATGTATAATCAAGATTTTCCTGATTGCAAATTATTGTGACTTAAAATAGAATATTCTGCAAATTACCTATGGCTAATTAAATCATATTCTTAGACTTTCTCTTTATCAAAATACTTTTACTTGCTATATGTAGAATTTCATTTTGACAGTTTTAATAAAATTAGCACATACTTTTGCTTAAAATTACATTTTATATAATGTGGAAATTTAATTTTCAAAATAGAAATATTTGTGGTAGAATCTGCAAGGTTAAGAGGCAAAGTAATTTCTTTGGGAATGAAAACATTAACTGCCATAGAAATATAGTAAAATTTTCAAAAGGAACATCAGTTTCACAAGGGATTGTTCTTGACATTTAAGATTCCCTTGTATTTAAATATTGAAAGACCTGTCTTTATGTCCTTTGGTATATTATGGAAAGGCTTAGTTAATTAAAATTAAATGGTCTCTTATAAACTGATAGTCTGTGGGCAATTTTACATTACTATAAATTGCTTTCTTGTGAGACTTAATATCTAAATAGTGTTCTTGTGTTACACTGTTAATTAAAGCAGGCTCTTTTGATTTATATGTGACAATTATGATTTGTGAATTTTATTTAAAAAAATCAAACTATGAAGCAAAAACAAAAACCATATAATCATCTCAATAGATACAGAGAAAGCATTTGACAGAATTTGGCACCCTTTCATGATAAAACCCTCAACAAACTTGACATAAAGGAATATATCTCAAAATTATAAAAGCCATATATGACAAACCCACAGTTATCATCATAGTGAATAGGGAAAAGCTGAAAGAATTTCTACTAAGAACTGGAATGAGACAAGGATGCCCATTGCCACTGTTTTTATTCAACAAAGTACTGGAAGTCCTTGCCAGAGCAATCAGGCAAGAGAAAGAAATTAAGCCTATCAAAAGTGGGAAAGAGAAGATCAAACTATTGCTCTTTACTGATGATAGGATCTTATATCAAGAAAACCCCAAATTCCACCAAGAGACTCCTGGAATTTATAAATGAAGTCAACAAAGTCTCAGATTATGAAATCAATGTACACAAATTAGTAGCATTCCTATACACCAATAATAGTCAAAGTGAGAGTCAAATCAAAGACTCAATATCACTCACAACTGCTATAAAGAAAATAAAAACCTATTGCTTGCTCAATGAAGTAAAAGATATCTATGAAGAGAACTATGAAACACTGAGGAAAGAAATTGTAGATAATACAAACAAGTGGAAAAACATATCATGCTCTTGGATTGGTAGAATCAACATGATTATAATATCAATACTACCCAAAGTGATTTACAGATTCAATGTAATTCCCCTCAAAATACCAGTGTCGTATTTCACAGATCTAGAAAAAAATAATTTTGTGCTTCAAGTGGAACCAGAAAAGAGACTAAATAGCCAAAGCAATCTTAAACAAAAGGAACAAATTGGGAGGCATCATATTACCAGACTTCAAACTATATTACGAGCCTATAGTAACCAAGATAGCATGATATTGGCACCAAATAGAGACATAGACCAATGGAACAGACAGAAAACCCAGATATAAAACCATCCACATACAGCCAACTGATCTTTGACAAAGCAGACAACAATATACGTTGGGGAAAAGAATCTCTATTCAATAAATGGTGCCAGGAAAATTGGATAGCCACATTCAGAAGAATGAAATAGGATCTGTAACTCTTACCACTCACAAAAATTAATTCAAAATGGATAGGGTCTTAAATATAAGGCATGAAACCATTAGAATTCTAGAAGAAAATGTTAGAAAAACCATATAGATATCATCAGCCTAGGCAAAGAATTTATGGAGAAGACCCTAATGGCAATCACAGCAACAACAAAAATAAATAAATGGAGCTTGATTAAGTTAAAATTAAAAAGTTTCTGCACAGTCAAGGAAACAATTAACACAGCAAATAGACAACCTACAGAATGGCAGAAAATATTCGTAAGCTATACATCCGATAAAAAACTAATAACAAGAATCTACAAAGAACTTGAGCAAATCAGCAAGAAAAGATCAAACAATCCCATTAAAAAGTGAGCAAAAGACATGAACAAAAGCATCTCAAAAGACAAATGACCAATAAACATATGAAAAAATGCTCAATGTCACTAATCATCAGAGAAATGCAAATCAAAACACCATGAGATATCACTTTACCCCAGTCAGAATGGCTTTTATTAAAAAGTCCAAAAGCAATAGATGTTGGTATGGATGCAGAAAGAAAGGAAGACCATATACTATTGGCAGGACTGCAAATTAGTACAATCTCTACGGAAAATGGTGTGGAGATTCCTCAAAGAACTAAAAGTCAACCTTCCATTTGATCTTGCAGTCCCACTATTGAATATTTACCCATAGGAAAAGAAGTCATTTTATCAAAAAGACACCTATACTCAAATGTTTACAGCAGCACAATTCACAATTGCAAAGATGTGTGATCAACCCAAATGCCCATCAATTCATGAGTGGATTAATAAAATGTGGTACAGGTATATCATGGAATACTATTCAGCCATGTAGAAGGAAGACTTAATGGCTTTTGTGACAATCTGGATGGAACTTGAGACCATTCTGCTAAGTGAAGTATCTCAAGAATGGAAAAACAAACACCACTATTAAATTGCAACTAATAGATGAGCACGTATGTGCATAGAGAGAAGTAAAACTCAACAGAAATCAAGCAAGGGGAAAGGGGGAGAATGGGTTGGGCAAAAACCTACCTGATGAGTACAATGAACACTCTCTGGGTGATGGGCATATTTATAACCATGACTCAAGCATTATAAAAACAATCCATGTAACCAAAAATATTTGTACCCCTGTAACACTTTGAAATAAAAAAAAATAATAAAATAAAATAAAACTAATGTTTTGAGCACTGGAGTTTAGAACTAGAATGATTAGGATGATAAGCCCACTAGTATGAAAAAGTAACTCCAAAATTCTGGTGTAAATGTCTTAATATAATTCGCTTGTGTTTAAAGCCATGACCTATTTTTAGTTAACTACTAACTTAATACACTTTTGATAAACCACTAACCTCAGTTCTATTTGCAATAAAATTCTACATAAATACTTGTGGACCACCTCATTTCCTATACAAAGGAAGTGGTCATTATAAAGAAGTCACCAAATGTATTGTAATAATAAGATAGTAACTAAACTACTTACGCAACTTTTTGCAATACTGTAGGAACACAATTAGATATCCCTTCAGACATTAGTGGAGGGAGGTAATTTGATGATAAAGAGTGTTTATCTTGGTGTCCACTGACTGAATTAATAACCAAGTCTTTCTGGAATATCCACTATCTGCATAGCACTATATTTGGCTTCTCTTTACGCAGCCTCATTGGATGAGGGAAATTGCATAAATTAGTAGTTCCAGGAGATTATGGCAAGAAGATTCCATCACATGTACCTAAAATAAATCATTCTCCTGAATTCTAAAATACTAATTAAGGATGGTTTGTATCAAGATTTCCACTCACCTTTACTCTTCCTTTTGTCCTATCAACTTTTCTTATTCCCCTTTACCCACTTGCTCATTTTTCCCAAACCCTAATTTTGGAAGAATGTTCCTTTGCTACCACGGCCTCAGTTAGGTGTGAGCAATAAATAAATAAATAAATTCTGAAGTTGAATTAATGGTGAAGAGTTTTCTTTGGTGCATGATGTGAGAAAACCAATGAGGCCTCTTGATATGCTGGTCATAAGAGGGCTTTCTGATGAATGATTCAGCATAAGGCTAACTAACATGAACAATAACTCACTTGTTTTTTACTTCCATACTCTAGTGTGGGAAGCCACAAGCCACTGAAATCTTGGATCTATTTCATCTCATCTGTGAAACAGACTTATGGCCTTAACTTAAAATTTTTTTTTTATTAAATTGACTTTAAAAAAATTTTAAAAACTTTTAAAATTTAAAAAATTTTTTAAAAAATTCATCTCATTTATGAAACAGACTTATGGTCTTGGCTTTTTTTTTTTTTTTAAATTCATTTTTAATGCCTTGGAGATGTTGTTGTAGATGATAACTTGGACTCCAGCCAGGTCTTTCTCATTTAACGTTTCCCGTTGATTAACATCACCTCAACAAGTGAAAAAAGACATAATGCCATTTTAAAATAAAGTGAAGCATATTTACTAAGCCAAATGCAGAGATAAAGTAAGATTATGCAAAAGTAGTTTTTAGTTCTCAAGCAAGTACTTTGCACAACTGTGTTATCAAATGAGGCAGCCCTGAAGTGGGAGCTTAAATTTAGAGCATAAATGGCTTTCAAAAATCCTGAGAAGGTAAAGTTCCTCATGTGACATTTCCTTTTTTAGAAAAAGAAAAACACTAAATATTTGAGAGAGATACCAGAATTCACACTATCATCTCTGAAGTAGATTTGACTTTTAAATTGCTGGAAAGAAAAAAGCCTTTATGTTAAACAAATTCACTTTATTTTGTTTACCAGTTGACTTCTATCGTTCTTCTTTTGTTCATCAGTGGCATAAAATTATGTGCCAGTTTTTTTAGTGGTTTTATAATTTCTGTATTTATTATAAAAATCCATTTTAAAGTGATTTATAAATCAAGTTACTAAGTCACCTGAAGCTCAATGTTCTATGGCAAGGATTTACCAAAGAGTGCTTCTCTGTGTATGCTGCCTCCTTTTCAATAATGCCAGATAATATTTATTTTAAAATTACCATGTGTTATGCAGTGTTCTAAATGCCGTATATATATTCATTTAATTACAATAATTCTATGAAATTGGTACTATTGTTATCCAATTTTATGGATGAGAAAAGTATATTATAGAGAATTTAAGTTTGGGGATTGGGGATTTGAACTTGGTTATTAACTCCAGAGGTCCCACTTTTAACTACTACACTGTTGCTATAGGCTGAATTATATCCCCTCAAAATCCATTCATATGTTGGACCCAAATCCCCAATGTCACTGTATTTGGAGATAAGGCTTTTAGAAGATAATTAAGGCTAAATGAGGTCATCAAGGTAGAGTGCTAATCTTATAGAATTGGTGGTCCTTATACGAATATGAAAAGAGAGATAGATAAAGACAGAGAGAGAGAGAGAGAGATTGAGATTTACATATGCACCCAGTAAAGACTGTGCAGGCACACAGAAAGAAAGCAGAGAACACCACCATGCTGGCATCTTGATCTTGAATTTACAGCCTCCAGAACTTTGAAAAAAAATATATATTTTTCTTGTTTAAGATACTCAGTCTGTGGTATTTTGTTATGGCAGCCTAAGTAAACAACTATTTTGTCCTAAAATGTGTATTGTAATTTAATCTGTACTGCAAAATTATATTTTTTGGTGACCTTCTTAAATGACTTTCGTCTATTTTTAGTTTCTATGTATTTGTCTTCAGTTAAGTAAAGGCAGAAGGTACACGGTGCTCTCATTTATAACAAAAGGCTGGGCCAACATCCTTGGCTTCCTGGGCTCTTCAGAGTGTGGGAATATCTGTGCAATGAAGGCATTAGAAATCACTTTAGTCTGGAACTGCTAGAAAAAGTGGGAAAAGATATTATTAGATTCATTTTCTCTCACTCATATTGCTTTAATATGGATTTGATTGCCATTTTTGCTGTAATTTAAATCACACTCTTCGGTTGACATAGAAATGCTTGGTCGTTCGAATGGAATTTTGAGCTTCAAAGTGAAGCCTTGGTTTAGGCAAATTTATTCAGACTATTTAAAACTCTAAGTGTTCATTAGGCTGTTCAGAATTGGAAAGAAGTTCCCAGAGAAAACAGATCTAGGTAATGAAATAGCAGAATGGCAGGTAATTAATAAGTAGGTTTCCTACACTTGACTGGGGAGAAAGAGGAGAAACTGGCAGTGTTTGTTAAATACAGATAGAAACTACTTATGGCAATATAAATGAAGTACCTGCAAACAGCATTAACAGGAAATTTTTATTTCATACATACACTATTGTTCATGGATTAAGATATATTTTTCATTGAAGTATATCATATCTATAATAATGTGCATAAATCTTAGGGTCTATATGCAAAGCAACGAATTTTACAACCGGATTGATATAAACACTATACACAGAACACTTCCTCTTTCACTTTTCTAATTAGTAACTCCCAATTCTCAGCCCCTATCACCAAATATTAGTTTTGCCTGTATTCGAACTTGACATAAGTGCTCTTATGTCTGGCTTCTTTTGTTCAACATTATGTCTGTAAGATTCATCCATGTTATTGCATGCATCAGTAGTTCATTTTAAAAATTGCTCTGTAGTTTTCAATTATATGAATATACCACACTATCCATTTTTCTTTAGATGGCTATATTCAGTTTTTTAATGTTATAAATAATTTTTTGAATATTTTTGTACGTGTCTATGAGACATATGTACTCCTTTCTCTTGGGTACATCTCTAATTAGAATTTGTTTAGTTACACAGCAGGCATATGTTTAACTGTATTAGATGGTGCCAACCAGTTTTCTGAAGTGGTTGCAAACAATTTATACTCCCACCAATAATGTATGAGAATTCCAAATACTTATATCTTTCCTAACACTTGTTTTTGTCGGATTTTGCAACTCTTTCTTTTTATTTTGATAGATATAGGGAATATAAAATTATTTGTTACATGGATGAATTATTAATATATAGCAGTGAAATCAGGGCTTTTCATGTCTCTTTTGCTTGAATAGTGTACAGTGTACCTGATAGGTAATTTTTGGTCCCTCACCCGCCTCCCACACTTCCCCTTTCTTAGTTTTTAATATCCATTATTCCACTTTGTGTGGCCATATATACCCACCGTTTAGCTCCCACTTATTAGTGAGAACATATGATGTTTGGTTTTCCATTCCTGAGACATTTCACGTAGGGTAATTTTCTCTAGTTCATTCAAGTTGCTGCAAAAGACATTATTTCATTCCTTTTTTATGGCTGAGTAGTACTCCATGGTATAATCTATGTATGCCATGTTTTTTTTATCCACTCATGGATTGATGGGAACTTAGGTTGATTCCATATCTTTGCAATTATGAACTGTGCTGTGATAAATATACAAGTATGAGTATCTTTTGATATAATGACTTCTTTTCCTTTGGGTAGATACCCAGTAGTGGGATTGCTAGATCAAATGGTAGATCTACTTTTAGTTCTTTGAAGAATCTTCATACTGTTTTCCATAAGGTTGCACTAATTTACATTCCCACCAATAATGTATACATATTTGCTTTTACTGTGTCAGTATTTATTGTTTTTTTACTTTTTAATAATGGCCATTCTGTTAAGGGTAAGGTGGTATCTCATTGTGATTTTAATTTGCATTTCCCTGATAGTGAATTGAACATATTTTTTCATATACTCATTGGCCATTTTTCTATCTGCTTTTGAAAAATATTTGTTCATAACTATTGCCCACTTTTTATTGGGGTCATTTGTTATTTTTCTTGCTGATTTGTTTAAGTTCCTTGAGGATTCTGGATATTAGTCCTTTGTTGGATGTATAGTTTGCAAATATTTTCTCCCATTCTATAGGTTGTCTATTTACTGTTTATTATTTCCTTTGCTGTATAGAAACTTTTTAGTTTAATGAAGTCCCATTTATTTATTTTTGTTGTTACTGTATTTGCTTTTGGGGTCTTAGTCATAAATTCTTTTCCTAGACCAATGCTCAGAAGAGTTTTTCCTATGTTTTCTTCTGGAATTTTCATGACTTCAGGTCTTACATTAAGTCTTTAGTCAATCTTGAATTAATTTTGTATATGCTGAGAGGTAGAGATCCAGTTTAATTTTGCTGCATGTGGCTATCCAATTTTCCCTACACCATTTATTGAATAGGGTGTCCTTTGCCAGAAATCAAGGGCATCTAAATCAGAAAAGAAGAGGTCAAACTATCTCTGTTTGCTGATGATATGATCTTATATCTAGAAAACCCTAAAAATTTATCCAAATATTTCTAGAATTGATAAATAAATTCAGTAAAGTCTCATATTACAAACTTAATGTACACAAATCAGTAGTATTTCTGTAAATTAATAACAGTCAAGCTGAGAGTCAAATCAGCCATTTCCAATAGCTGCAAAGATAGTAAAATTCTTAGGAATATATTTAATCAAGGAGGTAAAAGATCTCTACAAGGACTACTACAAAACACTGATGAAAGAAATAATTGATGACACAAATGGAAAAATTATCCCATGCTCATTAAAAGAATATATATTATTAAAATCTCCATACTGCCCAAAGTGATTTACAGATTCAATGAAATTCCTGTCAAAATACCAACATCATTTTTCACAGAATTAGAAAAAACAATCCTAAATTTCATATGGAATTAAAAACGAACTTGAAAAGCCAAAGCAATCCTAAGCAAAAACAACAAATCTGGAGGCATCACATTACCGGACTTCAAATCATACTACAAGACTATAGTGACCAAAACAATATGGCACTAGTATAAAGGTAGAGATCAATGAAATAGGATAGAGAACCCAGAAATAAAGCCACATGCCTGCAACCAACCAATTTTTGACAAAGCAGTTTTCACAATTCTGGTGGTGTGTGGCAATATTGCACAATGATTTTAATTTGCATTTTTTCTTGAGACTAATGATATTGAGCATCTTTCCATATGTTCGCAGCCAATTTTCATATCCTTCTTTCCTCTTTTGTGACAAATCTTTGGCCCTATATTGCCACTTGTTGACTTCTCTAAGACTAGGCATCTTCATTCCTACGGTGGTTACTCCCCTTCCCTTCAGCGTTTCAACATCCATAGAGATTTAAACATTCCTAAACTTTAATGTGCATAAGAATTCCTTGGTGTTATAGGGAAATATTCATTCAAATATACAATCTTATGCCCCACCATACACCTAATGGAAAAGAATCTTCAGGATGAAATTTACAAGCTCTCCTAATGATTCTGATACAGATATTCCACAAACAATACTTTAAACATACCGGTCTCTATTTTCTTGTGCATGTTTATGTTTTACATAGTGTTTCTTAAAATTTAGAAATCTATTGTGATATGACTATATGCATTTTTTTCATTTCTTATTGACACCTCTGATATTTGGATTCTCTTTCATTGACAGAAAGATTGTTTATTTTATTGGTTTCTGGTTGATTCTATTCACTAAGGTAACTTTTCATTTTACTAATTTTTAATTTATGTGTTTCAACATTAATTCCATCATTTTTGAGTGCCTAATTGTTGCCAGATGTAGTTCTAGGTGCTGAGATTACTATAATAAATGAGACAGAGAAGTAGGTCCCTGCCTTTGTACAGATTGTAATCTATTTTTTTGGTTTATTTTACAGTTGTTTTTCCCTTGTATTTTTATGTTCTAGACTATGTTGAATGTATAGTTAATTCATTCTTTCCATTCTCTCCCTAATGAAATCTCTTGACTACAGTTTTTCTAGTGAGTATTATTTTAGCCATAATACATATGCAGGGTTTTTGGAGTTCATCATCTGTGAGACTTCAATTTACTTTTGATTTAGATAAGCATTTTAATGTTAGGTGTTAGATATTGCTATTATTTGTTATTAATATCTAGCAATATATTGGGAGAAGTGATTTAATATCTCTTATTTTATTATTACTTTATTCCATTCTCTTTGAGCTTCTAACATTTCTTCCTTTATATATGTGGATTTTATGTATTAGGATGAATATTCCCATTATATTTTCTTTGTTTTCTTTGAGGACTAAACTTTATTAATATAAAGCATTTATTTTCCTTTTCATTTTTTTAAAACAGGGTATTGAGCTGGATTGTAGGGGCACCATCATATTTCACTGCGGCCTTGAGCTCCTGGGCTCAAGGGATCTTCTTGCCTCAACCTTCAGGACTACAGGCATGTACCACCACATCCAGCTAATTTTTTAAATTTTTCTTAGAGATGAGGGTCTCACTATGCTGTCAAAACTGATCTCAAACTCCTGTCCTTAATCAATCCTCTTGCCTAGGCCTCCCAAAGTGCTGTAATTGTAGGTGTGAGTTTCTTTTTATTTCTTTTAATTTTTTTTTTAATACAAACTTGCCTAAAGGTCTACTGTTTACATTTTAATACTTTATTGTTTGTTTGTTGGCTTAACTTATTCCTGGTTTGTGCAGGTTTATCATTTATTTGCAACTTTTATGTGTCATTTTATTTTCAATTTGTAAGCAACCCATAGACAAAGTGAAAGTCTTTGTCTTTTCATTGGAAAATTTAATTATTCACGTTTGCTGTGGTTACTTAACATTCTCTTGTCTTTTTATTACTTTTTTTTTTTTTTGGTTTCTACATCTGTTTACTGTTGTTTCCTTTTACTTGTTTCCCATTTTTACAGTAATTACTAAACTTTTGTAGTTATTTTTATGGTAGTCAGCCTCTAAGATGTTCCCAATGATTCCTCCCTCCTGGTATTTGCAACCTTGTTTGGTCCCCTCCCACAATATACCAAAGTCAGTCTGTGTGACCAACGGAAAAAGGCAGCAGTGACAGTATATCACCTCCTGTAATAAGTTGGGCACTGTTTCTCTCTCTCCCTCTCCCTTACCCCTCCAACTTTCTGTCTCTCCATCTCTCTTCCCTCGTCTTTTTTCTCTGTCTTTCTCTCTTATTACTCACTGGGAGAATCCAGACACCATGTCCTAAGAATACTCAGGCAGTCAATGCAGAAGTAGGCATGGCAAGAACTGAAGTGTCTGACCAACAGCCGGTGAAGGATGAGACCTCCCATCAACCACATGAGCGAGCTGGAAATAGAACCCGTGCCCACATATGATGGCAAACAGCGCTGGCTGACAATTTGACTGCAACCTCAGAGTTTCTGAGCCAGAACCACTCAACTAAACCACTCCTGGATTTGTGAACCCATGGAAACTGTGAGATAGCATATTTGTTGTTTTAAGCTGCTGAGGTTTGAAGTAATTTGTTATGCAGCAATAGATACTAGTACATTGTTGTTGCTTTTTCCTCTGGTGGATTCAAAATTTCACAACTGATTTTTAATTTTATAAGTAGTTACCCTTAATTTTTTAAAAAACATATTTTAATCTCCCTTTTTTCTATCTATATCTATCATCTATCTATCTTTTTTCATTTCTCTTAATTTGGTGGAATTTTTCACATATATTTACTCCCCATCTTCATTTTTTATGTTCTAAGATTTCTTGAAATAAAATAATTAGTTTTATATGAGATACTTGTTGATTTTATTACACCACATTTTTTCTATTTTTCTATTTTATGATATTCTTTAAAGTAATTTATTAATACATATTTTACATTAATAATTATCTATACATAAGATTTTTTTTACTGACTTCTTTACTTATCCCAGTTTTTAAAATGTCATTTCTCATTTTTGAAATATTCTGATTTATTTTTTATTGTCGTCCTGAGATTATTTCAAACTTTTTCCTTAAGGAACATTTGAATGTTTTATATTCTGATTTTTACTTCATTAAATAATTCAGTTAAGTGGTTCTCATACTTTAGTAAATGTATTTATTTGTTTGTTTGAATATAAAATTCTTAGATCTCAATCTTTGTCTCTCAATAACAGGTAGGAATTTTATTTGATTTTATTTTGAAGATAATAATCTAATTTTATTCTTTTATATGTTGGTAATTTGCTTATTTTCTCTGGAAACTCGTAGAGTATTTGTTTTCTTCTTTAATTTAATAAAATGTATCACATTTTTCTTAAGCAGATCTTCTTTCTATATTCTTTCTAGGTTTTGCCCTCTTACAATCTGGAAACGTGATTTTTATGTATGTACTTCAAAGAAAACACCTTTTTAAACTTTTCTTGATGATTCCTTTAACTTTTTTCATATGTTTTCCTTTAGATTTCCAATTTTATAAATATTATTTCCCTTGGATCGCACCTCCATGTCATGTTTTCACCTAATTTACTTTTCTTTGTCATTTGCTTTACATTCAGAAAGAATTCATTAATTTGATCTTTAAAACCACTAATTAATTTTATCAGTTTTAATTTTTACTTTGTCCCTCAATTGAATTTTTGATTTGGCAAACATGTTCATTTTTAAAATTTTTACCTTAGTTCCTCTCTCTACTTAGCAAATGTTCTTATTTCTTAGATGAACTTTTTTCTCGAATCATCCTATGGGAAAAAAATAGAAATAAAAATAAATTATCTCCTTTTCTTTGTAGTTTCTATATTTTCTTGAGGAGGGTATAATTTTTTTTATTCTTTCAGCATGTTTCTATTCTCTCATGATGCTGATTTTTCTCATATGTTCTTAATTCTACATTTTCCACCAATGAGATTTAATGTAGGATTAAATTAACTAGTATTGATCATTAATGGTTGTTGCACTGTCCTAAAAATTATGTGAATTATTTTTACATAATTTCCAGGTGATAAATACATGCTTTAAAATTTGAGAATCACTGACCTAAAGCACTGGCCCCCAAAATGTGGTTTCTGGCAACATTATCACCTAAGAAATTGTTGAATATGCAAATTTTGAGGCCTCACTACAAAACTACTGAATCAGAAACTCTGAGGACTCCACCTCAGAGTTTCTGTTCAGTGTTTTAATAAGCCCTCCTGGTGATTCTAATGCATGCTCAAGTTTGAGAAACACCAATCTAAAGGATTCTCTACAGAGTGGCTGTGGATTTTCTGACAATGTGTTCACATAGACAACAAATCAAAAGATTAGAAGATGTTACAGTATTTGTTTCTCCATCATCATCTTCATCAATGAACTAGCAAAGAATGTTGCCATGGAAACTGAGTACAAATTTCCCTGCTAGGGCTACTTGATTTTATCCTTGTGCTTATAGTGGTTCAACTTGAGGTTGAGGCACAGACCCCATTTCTTTCTCTGACCTGTAGTGGGTTGAATTATTTCTTTGATCCAGCAATCCCGTTACTGGGCATCTACCCCAAAGAACAAAAGTCGCTCTATGAAAAAGACACCTGCACTCAAATGATCATAGCAGCACAATTCACAATTGCAAAGATGTAGAAACAACTGAAATTTCCATCAATACATGAGTGGATTAATAAACTGTGGTATATGTATACCATGGAGTACTATTCAGCTTTAAGAAACAATGGTGAAATAGCACCTCTTGTATACTCCTGGAAAGCGCTGGAACACATTCTACTAAGCGAGGTATCCCAGGAATGGAA
Organism: Avahi laniger; assembly: GCA_963575035.1. Taxonomy (NCBI): domain Eukaryota; kingdom Metazoa; phylum Chordata; class Mammalia; order Primates; family Indriidae; genus Avahi; species Avahi laniger. Next base: position 23,026 of record CAUYSK010080200.1, on the reverse strand, counting down.
AAACAAGCACCACATGTACTCACCATCAAATTAGTATTAGCTGATCAACACTTAAGTGCCCATATAAGAATTACATTTATTAGATGTTGGGCAGGGGGAGGGAGGAAGGGGGGGAGGGAACAGGCATATACACAAACAATGAGTGCGATGCGCACCTTGAGGGGAATGGACACACTTGAAGCTCGCACTTGGGGGGCAGGGAGGCCAAGGGCATCACACGTAACCTAATCATCTGTACCCCCATAATATGCTGAAATAAAAAAAAAAAAGAGCCACAGCTTTTGTTCTTAAAGTGTAAAAATTTTTACTAGTTTCTCTTTGTGCTTTCAGCTGCTGTCTAGTACTTTCTGCTTAACCACTGACTGCCTCAGCTTCTTTTCAAATCATCTCCCGAAAGTCTGGTTGTGGCTATTTTTAAATGGAAAATCCAGTGTCTTTTTCTAAACTCTTATTTTTCTTGATTGTTAGGTTTCACACAATTGAAGTGTCATGAGTCTTAAGTCTCTCTCTTCCTTCAACTTTTTGGTACTATTTTATTCTAGTTTATTGCCTGTCTGTTTAATAACTCCTTAATCTTCTGTCTCTTTGATCATCTTTTTCTCATCTAATTCTAAAATGGTGTTCCCAATGCATAGATTACAACTCATTTTCTATGTATTCTAAACTTGAAGAATTTGATTAATACTGCCATCATTTACTTAAAATTTTCTTTTTTACATAAGCTAATTTATTTTTAAAAGTCAGCTTTATATCACTATGGTAAATGGGTACATTAGCATTTTCCAAAAATGGATGGCAACTATATTAGTTTGCTAGGGCTGCCATAATGAAATATCATACATGGGCTGATTGGCTTAAGCAATGGCTATTTCTTTTCTTCCAGTTTTGGAGGTAGAAGTCCAAGATTAAGGTCTTGGCAGATTTGGTTCTTATTGAAGCCACTCTCCGAGGCTTTCAGACAGCTGCCTTCTCTGTGTGTCCTCACATGGTCTTTCTGTAAGTGCACATGCTTATTGTTTCTTTTGTGTCCAATTCCCCTCTTTATAAGCACATGAGTCAGACTGGATTAAGGCTTACCATATGGCCTTATTTGAACTTTTTAAACATCCTATCTCTAAATACAGCATTCTGATATACTGAGGGTTCTTCTACACATGGATTGTGAGAGGAAACAACTCAGTCTATAAAAGTAATTATAAAAACAATCATAATGATTAAATTCTAAATTGATATTATACCTTCCCTGTGATGCTTAATTTTAGTGTCAACTTGACTAGATTAAGGAAATAATTTAATCTAATTTAATTTACATATCTATCTATACATATTTACAATCTTTTGTAGCTTATATATATAAAATATAAGATAGATATGGTATTGTTTAATCCTCTCGAAAAGAATATAGCCTGAGATAAGTAAAATATTATTAAGAGTTAAATTGTCACTGTGCAATTTCAAATAATCTCATCTAGGGATACAGTCTGGAAATAAATAATTATAGAAGTGAGAGTACCCAAATAATTTACTGATTAGCTCAGATTTTAAAAAGTCATAAATGGAAGATGGATGACAAGATATATAATCAAGATGAATACAAATAAATTAATAAAAACACAGAGAAAAAGTATCTAGAAGGTAAAACTCCAAAATAAATAAGAAAACCTGTTCACTTTTTCAACTGAAAAGAATTTAATCTGGTTATATATAATATATATATTAAAAATACACATATATGTACATATGCACACATACTCACATATATAATTAAAGCTATCTATCTATCTGCAGCTTTGGATAGATTACTGCTAAATGTAGTACTAGGAATCACTAGGGAAACATGCTTGTTTTGATTCCAGTTTCTGCTTCAGGAAGAACATTTTCAAAACTGGAGAGAATAGAAAAAACACTGTAGGTAGAAAATTGAACTTCAATTTGATTGACAATATAGTAAGGGGTACTCAGGTTACAGGAGTTTATGATTACAGGCTTAGACAAGGAGAAAAAGACCACCACCAACACTAATGATAATATTAATAAATCTTATACATTTTCTCAAATTTTTATTGATGACTACACTCATTCATCAAACATAGTTACTGACCTTGGTATGCCTATGTAGCTCTCTTTTGCCTATATCACATCTCAAAGGAAGGAGTTGAAGAAAGGAAAAAGATTCACCTGAAACGGAATGTGTAGGCAGAGCCAAAACTATGTAGTATAATCACTATTGAGAGTACTTAAAGGAAGTCAGGGAGGTCGTGAAGTTAGCCTAAGGTAGGCATCTAAATTTGAATATAGATCTAAAAACTCAGAGGCTAAGAGATCAGAGTACGAAAAATCTAGTAGAAACCAAATGGGAGTGGTGGGACAAAAGGAATCTTGAGTAGTCAGACAGTATTTTAGTTTCAGTTTTACATCCATAACTCACATATTGGTATACAGGGAGCACCCAACAGACATTTCAACAAAAACGAATAATGAATGAATGCTTATTTCAAGTTTGGAAAAGTTATTAATTATTTATTCCAAGTCACCCATTTGGACTAGAATCTAGCACTTTTTCAACTACCTTAAGAGATTTTAAAAATCTGTCCAGAATCACATAGTTAAGCTCCAATTATTTTTGTGAAGAAAGTAAGGGGGCATAGAAGACTGTAGATGAGGAAATCTTCTGTCAAAAGGAAAAATATGAATTCCAGAAAGGATACATGTTAAGACTGAGGTACACATCTGGATAAACAGCAGAAAATATTTTCAGCTAGATAATTTGTGAGCATATAGAAACTTGGAGCTAGCAATTACCTTGTCAACAACTCCTGCTGATGTACAATTATAATAAAAATCAAGGGAAGAGTCATACAAATACTGATTCTGATTTTAACAAAGCATTTATGGCTCACATGTAAAAGGAGAGGTGATGACCTAACCATGAGTTGGGAAACCTGGCTTCTGGGTTGAATCTAGCCCACAGCCTACTTTTGTACAATTTGTGAGCTATGAGTTATTTTTTACATATTTAAAGAGTTGTTAATAAAAAAGAAATAAAGTTATATGACAGAAACCATACATGGTCTGCCAAGGTTAAAATATTTACTATTTGGTCCTTTGTAGAAAAATTTTTCTGACCCATGTCCTAAACCATTTCTAAAGTTCTTTCTAGCTCTAATAAGCTAAGTTTTTAAAGCATAGTCTCCTTGATATGATTGCAGAATTGCCAGGTTTATCAAATAAAATACATGATACTCATTTAAATTTTAATGTCAGATAAAGAACAAATTACTTTTTAGGATAATATGTCCCATGCAATATTTGGGAAATACTTATACTAAAAAGTTATTCACTGTTTTTTTGAAAATTATTTCTTCATTTTTAAAATTTATATAAATTTATGGGGTACAAGTCCAGTTTTGTTATATGTGTAGTGGTCAAGTCACAGAGTTTTAGAGTATCCATCACCCAAATAATGTACATTGTACTCATTAAATAATTTCTTATCATCACTCCCTCCTGTCCCCTCTGACTCTCCACTGTCTATTGTTTCACTCTCTATGTCTATGTGTGCACCTTTTTTAGTACCCACTTATGAGTGAGAACATGCAATGTTTGTCTTTCTGTGTCTGGCTTGTTACACTTAAGATAATGACCCCCAGTTCCATCTATTTTATTCTTTTTCATGGCTGAGTAGTATTCTATGATGTGTGTGTGTGTGTGTGTGTGTGTGTGTGTGTGTGTGTGTGTATTACATTTTCTTTATTCAATCATATGTTGATGGACACTTAGGTTGATTCCGTATGTTTGCTATTGTGAATAGTGCTGTGATAAACATACAGGTGCGGGTATATTTTTGATATATTGATCTCTTTTCTTTTGGGTAGATACTCTACTAGTGGGATTGCTGGATTGAATGGTAGTTCCATTTTTAGTTCTTTGAGAAATCTCCATACGATTTTCCACAGAGGTTGTACTAATTTATACTCCCACCAACAATGTGTAAGTGTTCCCTTTGCATCCTCACCAACATCTGTTATTTTTCACCTTTTTAATAATAGCCATTTCCTCCTCAGCCTCCTGAATAGGTGTGACTACAGGTGCTAACCATAGCTACCAGCACCTTCTGAAATTTAATCCTTACTGGGAATCTTGTATTTTATCTGGCAACCCTATGATTGTAGATATATGTGAATGCTCTGGTAATATTTTATATTTTTGTATGTATAGCATGTTGAATGATTTTTCCAAAGGGCATTAAGAACAAATCACCTAATCCTAGGTGTAGCGGGAGTGTTTATGGGTAAGTCATAGGCTTTTGTCTTTGGATTCATTTAATCTATGTTTACATCAATGAATTGAATAAAGATTAGTTTATGTTCATATTAACCACCTGAGAAAGGACATAAATCTCTGGAGAGACAGAAAAAGGATTATTTTAAAGTTCAGGTGATCTATTCAGTGTAACAATTGATAGTGAAAGACAAGAAACTACCATATAGAGAAGGATTAAATAATTAATTATGTATATCAGGGCCCGGAGGTCATTTTCTTCCCTGATCAAGGGTGACTTATGTTATTTATCCCATCACAATTATGCAGAGAATAGTTATTTTTGTGGAGTGTGTCTTGCAGAGTGTGTTTACATTAAGGAAGAGTCCTTTCTAAAGTATGAAAATGTCATTAATTTTGGAAGAGTAAATATGAACAGAATTAGCTAAGTCATTATGAGCTCAACTGAGAGACTCTCGACTTAAGATAGATGAAAATGTGTTCACTAACAAAGATTTTGAGAAGCTCCTGGAAATATATACTATTTCAAAACAAAGTAAATGGTTAGATGTGATACAGTATGGATCAGAATGGAAAATAGATCAGTATATATGTGTAAGACCAGATAACTATAATATTTTTAAATTAATATAAACTATGGTTATATTTATTAAATGTGATGAAAACCTCTATACATAAAAAGTGAATAGAGTTTGCATGAGGGTCACAAGTACCATTAAAGTTTCTAGCTTTAAATTAAAAAGCAGAAGTATAACACTCTAATCTAAAGATTTATGGGGCATTAATGTGGGATGTTAATGTCTTAAAATATATAAATATCGAAATATTAGAGGGCATTTTAAAAGATAGTATTTCAAATGATCTAAATGTAAATTAATCTAATATATGTGGATTACATCTTTTTTATAATACAAATGGATTTAAAATGAAGGAAACATTGCTTTACAATAGGGAACAATTCTATACAGATATGCTTTGGGCTTTCAAACATATGTTCAAACATCTGAACAATGGTATGGTTGATTTCACAAACTCTAATTGTGTCCAGAGTCACACATTAATCATTTTTAGCAATTCTCAATGTGGGCTATTTTCAAGTGATTACAAAGTAATCTTTTTGGATATTCATACATAATACCTTTTTATTACTCTACAAAAAGTGCATTATAAATCAACTTAACATGAAAATGTGCACAGTTCTCAAGTTTCAACTAGAAAGGGAACGGAAATACAATATAAACTCATTGTGTAAGAAAGAAAACTCACCTTGGCTTTTGCCTTCTTTTTCCTTTTAATTCCTTTCATTTCCCAAAATGTTAAATGTGTACAGGTTCTTTCTATAACACAGTTTTGGCCTTGTACATGCTAATTTGAATAAAAGAACTAATCTTAAGTGGCTCTTTTGCATTTTATGCCAAGATATGACAGATGTGTTCGACTTTGTAATCGACGGCCTATAGGGCTTTTAGGTTCATTCTTAAACCAGGTGTTAAAAATATGTGAGAAAGCAAAACTTTGTTACTGAACAGCTTAAACTGTAGAAAATTTCAGCGTTATTTTGTGGAGTCATTAAAGTGCATTTTATTAAAGTCAGCATTTTCCATTCTTCTTTTCGAGCAGTAGAAAGAAATACAGGGTGTCCCAAAAGTTTCCATACAAAGGAAAAATTTTGTAATGAATATTTTTTAAATAAAGGTACATTTAGCTACAATTTCCCATTTTCCCCATGTATGTTGACTTTTGGGACACCCTGTATAACTACATAACTCTTCATGGCAATGCACATTCCATAGGATATACTTCCACATATCCCAGAGCACGTACACGCTAAATACACATTAATATCTACACAGGTTAAATATGTAGTGAAGTAAATATGACAATAAAATATCACAGAAAATCTTGGTCATAGAAATATCATAAAAAGATGTGGTTAAATATGATAACAAAGACTGTTTAAACATAACTGTCAATCAGTATTGCAGAATAAGGTATATGTGGCTGGAGCATAACTATGGGGTTCACATCATGTCAAGGAATTCATTATTTGACTAATGGAAGAGGATTGGCATCAAAGTTAACTAGTAAGTTCTTGACTCTGGAGTAATATGCCATTTGATATTCATGCAACATATGTAAAATTATGTTCTTCTGATTGGAATAATAAGTAAAAGTTGTCAAAAATATTTTTAAAAATTAACATCATTGGTTCAAACTTTCATTCTAATCATAAAGATAGCAAGTCGTTTCATTTTCTTTATTCTGAATGCTATTATAGAGAGATCTAGGGGATAATCTTCAGTGATTTATGATATTAAAATTAGAATTTGCTGGAGTCGTTTGAATTTTTTGAGAGTAATAAGTATTTATGAACTATTTATGAAAGTTAAGAGTTATTTCCAATTTATTCAGAACAACAAATTATAGCAAAGTTTCAGAGATGTGCCAAAAAATATTTTTTCTAGCTCTTGTGTTGTCATGTTTTAAATGTTATCATAGCAGTAGGGAAGCTTTCTAGGAAATGTGTTACTTTTTATTCAGGTTCATTTGTAAATACCATAGTCCAAATATTTTATACTTAATCTAAAAAAGGAGAGAAGGATGAATGTAAGTGTTATGAAGAATTCTTCAGTAAATCAAAGTTAGGAGGGTTGCCTGAATATTCAGGGTATAGAATGAAATGAATATAAAATTTGAAAAAATGTCCAAATTCAGAATTAGTTTGGAGACAAAGTCAGGGATCGTGCCTCTAATTTGCTATAGAGAGAAGCAATTTTTATAATTTTTAATTTTTTTTTTGCTAAATAACATCGTGTTAACCAAATATACCCAAATAGCTAAATGATTATTTAGCTACTTACAAAAAAACAGTTCTCTTTAAATTTAATATAAACCATTTTCTTTCTTTCTATATTCCAGGTGCTATGCCAGATGCCAGGGAGAGAAAGATACAAAAGAAAATCAGGTACTTTCTTCAATATTTTACCATCTAGGAGGGAGAGATAAATTAATACAATATAAAAGTATAAGACATTAAATACAAAAATAGAGAAAGACACAGGATACCATGGGAATATACAGTGAGAAACTGCAAGCATGTTGGTATGTAGAGGACAAAAAGATGGCTTCCCAGTAGAAATAATAATTGATCCAAGCCCTCAAAGAAGAAAAATAGGTATCAAGGTTAAGAAGAATATTTCACATAGTATTAATAGGTACACTAGAGGATATAGGACATGAGACACGAGAGGACACCAAAGGTTGGGAATTATAAATCCCTTAGTATAATTGAATTATAGGTTTGGATGGAAAGAGGTTGGAGGAAAACAAAGCTAAACAAGTTAGCAAGCATCAGATCATGAAGGACATGTGTCAGGTAAAGAAATGTATTTGGAAGAAGAATTATGCATGGATCCTTTGGGAAAGAAGTCAGTAACGAATCTAGATGAGTCAAACACCTGGGAATACAAGAGAAAACCCCAGGTAGTCATGTGCAAAAAGAAACCATATTCTCGAATTCTGTGAGAGAGATAAAGTCTCTCAATTAGGACTAAAAAATTAAGTGAAGATATGTACTTCAAGACATTCTCTACCACTCCAAAACAGCATTTTTTCTCCCTGTTTTTCAGAAGTTGTTCTGTTTGTGACTTATGTCAGAGAAAGTGCGTAAGAGAAGCCCACGCATGGTAGAATTTCCAGTCTGGAAAAGAACGTAAGTGGTCATCGAGAGATGCACCGATGCAGTAGAGGCTGTGAAGCTCTCACTGTCCAGTCCTACTGCCTTCCCTTCCCCACGTGTGCTGACCTTGAAAGCACTTCTTTTATGAAATCCGTGCATTGTAGTCTCTGCCTTGCATTCTGCATCTCAGGGAACTCATCCTGCAATAACTGAATAGCAAAGTAAGAAAAGAGCCTGACTAACAAGTTTTTCTGCCAAGTTAAGGAGACATCTCTGCTGGTGAAGTATAGTTTCACAGGCTGCCCCTTGGCTCAAAGTCTAGAGCAATGGCTGAACTGAACCCAAAAGGTTTCATGTTAGAGACCCAATCTGGGCATTGATAAATTTTAACTTTTACTAGAAAAGTCTTACAATGAACCCTCCTTTTGTCCCTTTGAGACGTACATGCATCTCCTCCAACTCAGAACTGTTTTTCTTAGGAAACTGAGGGCCAATCTCTGTGAGAGGATGGAATCTTGACTTCGGAAAATTGCCAGCCAACAGACACAGCTGGCCTAATCACACTTACACTGACCAACCCTTGGTAAGTTTTTACTTCTCTGGCTCTGCTTGAATCCCAGAGAAGTTTTACTTCTCTGGCTCCCTTGAGTTCCCCTCCCTCATTCTACCTTTAAAAGGCCCAATCACCTGTGCACAAAGCAGAATGAAGCTGGGCTCTTTTCCCTGCTCTCAGTAGTTGCTGAATAAAATCTGTTTTCACCTCTTTAACTAATGTCTGGCTGTGTTTGCCTTTGACATCCTAGAGTTAGCAGGCAGGGAATGGAAACTGGGGCCTGCCTGTTGCTGGGAGGATCTTGAAGGCAGTGGAAGCGCTGGAACAGCCTGCAAAGTTAGTGAGGAGTGGGAGGATTCACCCATGAGTTTGTTCGCACTTCTACTAGTTGGCAGACAGTGTGACGCCTGAGATTTTCCGCGATCCAATTGATGATCAGGAAGGCAGCTAGGCTCAAGTCATCTAGAAATAATCTTGTCCTAGAATGCATCTACCTCATCAGGTGCACCAGTCAAAAAGGGCAGATATGTACTTCCCCAATAGTTGCGAAAGGGAATCTGTAGGACATTATTAAATATCTGAGAAAGCACAACCTATCACAGGGAAAGGTGTTGCAGGGAATCACCAAGAAACTGCGGATGCAGCTGCCATGACAATGCATTTGCTGACCACACAGAATTACAATCAGCACCTGCTAAAGAATATAACTTTTGACACTTTTTCTGATTCCTACTAACCTGATCTGACCCTGAAGACTTCTAGTCTTGAGGAGTAAGAGCCTTGAGGAGTAATTGTATCAAAGAGAGGGGCAGGAGGATGTGAAGAGTTTCAAATTGGGTGTGGGAAGTTTCAAATTGGATTAGATTTTTTAATAGCAAGAGACCTGAAAGCTGTGGGATATACCCAGATTGCTACAAATAAGAGGAAAAGAGAAATCTGATAGTATATTTAAGTCAGTGATGAGAGAAATTAAATTTTTCTTGAGTATAATCCACCGAATTAGGTCATTTAATAACTAAATATCAGTATAGATGGCAACATCTCAATGCTTATATCCTTGGTTTTTTTGTTTGTTTTTTAAGGGAGATTTTTTAATAGAAGTGCATAGTAGGTAAAAAAAACAAAACAAAACACCATAACTTTTGGCATTTAAATATGCCTTGGTTGGAGGTCTGGCTTTGCTAGTCACTGCATGAACCCCACAAATTATTTTATCTGTGCTCAGTTTTTCATCAATAGGATGGGAATATTAATAGTTGTAGTTTACACATTTTGTAGTATATTCCCATCCTACCATAAGTCTTCCTTCTTGGGCAGCTGCTTTCTGATCTGCAGGGTAGATGAGTGATTGCTTACTTTTGGCCAGAGTGATTAGGCCAGGGTTGGTCCTCCTAGCCAAACTGGACAGCCAGCGTCTCTTCCCCAGGGTGAGTCCAAGATCTAGTCAGACCTTCTTTGGTAGGACTCCCCAGTGTTGATGCAAAATCCATTGTCAGTCAGAAGGTGATAGGAAGAATGAAACATGACTCCAACAGAGAAAATACTGAGAGTGCTTTTGTTTCTAGTTCTAGTTCTCTCCTACAAACATTTTTGCATTTCCATTCTGGGATTCTATGAGATGACACATTTATATTTATATAATAATTTTTTTCCTATCTTTGCTTAAGTTAACTTGGATCAGATAGGTAGAACAGTTAAAATAGCTTGTATTCAAATCCCAATATTCTAGAATTTACTGGCTGACTAACCATGGGAAAATTACTTAAGCTCTCTGTTTTCATGTTTCCTCCTGAAGTACAGGGATATGCTTATTCATGAGGATTAAATGAGTCACTGTAGGTTAAGATTAATATATATTCGTAATCTTACTAATATGCCTAGCACACATTACATATTCAACACGTTAGTTATTATTTTTTGAGTTGGTTTCTGTAACTTGGAGATGAAAAGAACTTTGATTAATAAATTATTACTTGACTCAAAGGATTGGTGTGTGGACTGAAAGAGAAAATGCATAAAAAAAGTTTAGCACACCAAGTGTGAAATGGTAATTATTAGCTGTTATTATCTGTTGCTTTCTTATTTCTTAGTTACTGCTAATATCTGTGCTGTGGTTTGAACGTGCATCCCACAAGACATGTGTTGGACACTTATTCCCCAACCCAACAGTATTGGGAGGTGAGGCCTAATGAGAGGTGATTAGGCCATGAAGGCAAAGTGAATGGATTATTGCCATTATCACAGGAGTGGGTTCATTATAAAAGGGGCAGTTGGGCCCACTTTTTCTCTCTCCCTCTCACCCTATTTTTGTCCTTTTGCCTTCTGTTATAGGATGCCACAGTAAGAAGGCCCTCATTAGATGCAGTCCCTTAATCTAGGACTTCCCAGCCTCCAGTAACATGAACCATTAAAATTTAGTTTATTATAAATTACCTGGTCTGTGGTATTCTCTTATGGCAGCACAGAATGGACTAAGACAATCTGATATGACAGTAATTCTTCCTTATCTGCTATTTTGTTTTCAGTAGTTTCAGTTACCCTCTGGTCAACTGCAGTTGAAAAATATTAAATGGAAAATTCCAGAAATAAACAATTCACAAGTTTTAAACTGTGTACCGTTCTGAGTAGTGTGATGAAATCTTGTGCCATCCAGCTCTGTCCCACCTTGCATGTCAATCATCCCTTTGTCCATTTTATTCAAGGGAGTTGAGCATCCATGGATTTGGGTGCTCAAGGGGGGTCCTGGAACTGATGTCTCATGGATAATGAGGGGTGACTGTATATACTGAGGGGTTTGGTACTGTCCAAGGGTTCAAGCATCCCCTGGGGGGTCTCGAAAAATATCCTCCCCCAACGATTAGGGGAATTAAGAAACACTAAGATTACATAAATTTCCCATTTCCCACTTTTAAACCACAGGCAGCCAAGGGAAGTGTAGGCAAAAAGTGACATATGTGTGAGGATTATTTCTAATTTCCATATTCACTCATATCTACTCATACCTATTCATGTTTATTTATATCCACATCTATGATCCTAGGACAGAGAATAAAGAGACATCCACAGAGACACTTTTACAAAATAAATTAAAGCAATTGAAATTGACTTAATGTTTCAAGGACAGTTTAAAGAATAAATTTTTTTGCTCAGGTGGGTCTCAATTTCATTAATAAAATTGCATTTACAAGTGAGGACATGATGTCATCTTTTAAATATAAGTTCTATTAATTTTTCCTGCCAAAGGCACATCATATATTGAGAAAATACTTGCCTGAAAATCAATTTTCCAGAAGCCACTGATTTTATTCTTAATTACCTCTGGTCATCATAGTCATTTTGTTTTGTCATTGTGTTAAACATTTTATAGCATGTTAATATTAGCCTTTGTTTTTACTGTTGGTCTTTTGTATTATCCAAATATATATTCTTCGGTTTTTGCATGATTTCTTCTACTTAACTAGAGAACAGTATTTTCTTTCAAATCTTTACAATTTCATTGAAAATTGTATAGTACAAAAGTATTAGTGTAGTTCCTCTACCATTAGGTTAAAATGGTAAATGATGTGAAAGTAGAATTCAACTAAACTCCATTAATTTAATTATCTGATAATACATTCTCAGAAAAAAACATATTTTCTTTGAAAGAGTGTGGGTTGCAGTAACTGAGGAAGCTAGCCATTATATTTAGCATTTGTCCATAAAACTTTCCTAAATTTCTTGAGATGAGAGACAATAGGCTCATTACAAATTTAAAAAAAATAATGAATGAAATTAGGAAATTGTTTTTTTTTTCAATATTTTATTTTAGCCTTATATTCAGTCTAAGAAAATTATTGGTACCTATAGTTTTCCCTTAAAAAGAAACTCATAAAAAGTCATTATTACATATTCATGTTCATGGTAGTGTACTGCTCTCTTTGGAATATTCTTTCCTCTGCTTTTCAAAATGCTGGTGAACTTTCATTTTTTTTAGTTTTGGCTTAAATGGCATTTCTTCATAGTGGGTTTTAAATAGGTTTTTCTCCACTCCCACTGCACCCCACACCATTTTTCTCTATAATGGCATTCTGTTTTAGAGTTTGCAAATTAATTTGCATCATATATGTAAATATTCTTTATTGATTTATACCTCTTATAAATGACAAAGAGAGCATGTCTATCTTATTCACCAATTATGATCAGTGTTATGGGCAGTGCTTATCCCATAATAAGTATGCAGTGAAATCTTGGTGGAGATGGTAAATGATTCCATCTAACTTAATTTATAAATGAATAAATATATTAATGTAAGAATGAGGGGGAATTCCTGCATAAGTCTCATGACCCATTTCTGTATGAAAGACCTTGTTTAACATATAAATGTAATATGCAGGTCTGGCTTGCAGCAAAAGGTCAGGATTGGATAAATAAATTTGGCAACAATCAGCATATAGATGGCATTTAAGGCTGCAGGATTCATCTGGAGCATCTAATCTAGCAGTAGACAGATAACATAAGCATAGATAGCTAAGAGATAAGAGATCAAAATGAGCATTCTGGAGTTTGTTTCAATGCTTGCTCTTCAAATGAGGAATGTAAATTCAGTGTGGTAATTGAGACTTTATGTAACTTCAGCTGCTTCCATCTTCTCACATACTGTTCTAATCAGATTTTTAAGTAGAAAATTCTGTTTATTTTCTCCCCATATCAATACTTTTGTACAAACAACACCATTACAACTGTTAAGCCATTTTCTTTTGGTCCTTTGGCACTTTGAAGTCGATATGGTATATACTAGTGCTATGGTTTAAATCTTTGTCCCCTCCAAAAACTCATACTGGAATTTAATTGCCATTGTAACAGTATTAAATAGTGGTACCTTTAAGAGGTGATCAGGCCATGAGGGTGCCACTCTTACAGGTGGAATTGATGCCATTATAAAAGGGCAAGTTGGGCCTCCTCTTTCCCCCTCTCTTCCTCTCACCTTCTGCTGTTCAATTATGCAGCAAGAAGGTCCTCGCCAAATGTTGGCACCTTGATCTTGGACTTCCCAGACTCCAGAATTGTGGAGCCAGTAAATTTCTGTTTACGATAAATTGCTCAGTCTCACATATTCTGTTATAATAGCATGAAACAAACTAAGACATTCAGACATATAGCTATTGAATACTTGAAATGTGGCCACTCTGAATTAAGATATGCTGTAAGTATAAAGAACACAACAGATTTCATAGACTTAATATGAAAAAAAGAATATAAAGTATTTCATTGATATTTTTATATTGTTGAAATGATAATATTTTGGATATACTAGGCTAAATAAAATGTATTATTAAAGGTCATTTCTTCTGTATCTTTTTGGTTTTTTAATGTGGCAACATGAAAATTTAAAAATTGCGTATATGTTTTCTTTTATATCTTTATTGTATGGTGCTTCTATAGAATCAATAAAAATTAAGTATTGCATGAAAATTGAAAAACAATTTTTCTCTAATTGTTACTTCTGTTAAAGTAATTTCATTAACAGTAATATAAGGAATTCTAATTAACTTTTCTTCTATTTTTATAAGCAAATTTACTTTAGAAAAACAATATTATACTTTTAAGCATGCCTGACGATTATAAGGACCATTAACAACTTCATCAAATGTCATGTTTGTATGTCTGTTGTCAAATCTATCTATCTAGAGATAATTTGGTACAATTGAGGTCATTATGATCTTAATTTATCAAAGTTTATGCAATTGTTCATCTCAAGTATATGCAACTGAACATATTTTTCTTTCAATTCAACTTGAAATCTACCATTGAAAAACCTTGGAGGATACATGCTATGGTAGATTTGGGGACACTGTTTTCTAGCTCTAGATTTGCCCTTAACTGGCAGTCTACTTGCATTGCTATACTAGTTTTGAACATTGTTTCTGCATCTGTAAAATATTAGTTTTAATTAATTTAATTTTGAAGTGTTTTTCAATGGTAAATGATTTTAATAGCCCTACAAAAGACCCTAAACATGTATTTTAATTATCTTTCATGTTTTACAGTGTATGTGTGTGCGAAAGAGAGAGAAAGAGTGAGAGAGAGAGAGAGAGAGAGAGAGAGAGAGAGAGAGAGAGATGTATGATAAATCTATTAGCAGGAAGTAGTATGCGTGCAATAAAGTCATGGCTCTTGAGAAATTTAGCACCGAGGTAGAAATATAAGATAAATTATACTTCCCAGTGTGCGCATATATATGTTCTTACAAATATTAAGCCAATTGATTGTTCTTGCTTTGACTGTAACCATTTGTACAATAAGTCCATGGCATTTGCTTTATATCTATATTGTTTGTGCCAAATCATGTGCATATGATTTGGTTTTTCTGTGAATAACTAATGATTCAAGAAAAGGGGGAGAAAGAGACCTTTACTGTGAATTGCCTTTTATAATCACATTTTATACCAAACTCTTTTCCTTCACAAAATAATACATTAAAGGATATAAATCTGATTCAGGCTGGCAAATTTTTGACAAAAAAATCTATACTATATTCTGCACAGAGAACAGAAAGATCTGCTATACTTCTAAATTATTAGAAAGAATTAGGGTTAAAAGAGTTTTCATCCTATTTTTTAGCCTGTTATAATTGCTTCCCATTTTTTCTCCCAATCTTATGCCCTTCCCCACCATATTCTTTTCTATATTCTACTCTCATATCCATCATTCTGAAGCCAAACTCTGGTCATTAAGTCTTTTGCCTGATTGAAAATCATTGCTAATGAATTTCATATTTTAATCTGTCACTTAGGGTTTTCTGAAGTATGAGTCTCACCTAAATTTCCAGCTTCATTTCTCAGCTTATCCCACATGTGCCCTGCTCCCAAACCAATCTAGACAATTCTTCTGCTTCATGTGTTTCTTCATTCTAATTCCTTTTCAGTACCATTTAAACTCACTCTTTTAAATACAATTTCCAATACCATCTTCTCCAGAAAATATTTTTTTTCCCTGATGACCTAAATTGAAAGAAAGAGGAAAAAAAATCTTTGCTCATGAAAATATTTTGATGGTGTGTTTATGATGTGTTTGAAAGGAGGAAAGGCAACAAAAATTTTGCTTTACTATTCTGCAATATAGATTAATGAAAAAAGCAGAAATTCAGAAAGAAAACAGCGTGTGTATGTGTGCTAAGAATGCCTTTTGTGAATGATTATAATTTTGGGTAGAAATGAAGAAGAAATCCATTGTGTGAGATCTTGGTGGATTATATGGTCTAGTTACTATTTTAGAAACCTAAGGAAAAATGTCCCCTCTTGTCCTTCTCTTCCTTTCCTGCACAGCAGTTGGTTAGTGTATATTTGAGGTTTTGCCAATTAGACAATTTCACTGCTTCTCTTGGGATTCTGAATCTTGAGCAAGTGACTCAGAACATGGTGACAGTTTGAGCTCAACTCCAGTGGTGGGGGTGGATAGACCAGTCTGTTTCTGAGTGAGACTCACCATAGTTATCGTTGTCTGGCCCTCCAGAAAATCCTTCGGTGCATTTTACAAGCTGGTTTCACTTCTCTCAATTTTATAAGCACCTGCTATCCATGAAATAAACTTTCTTTTCTGTATGATCGTGTAAGTCCCCTGAGAGATGACCAGCTCCTGTGGTAGGCAGAATAATAGCACCCTCAAAGATGTCCACATCCTAATTCCTAAAATTTGTGTATATGTTCCCTTACATCAGTGATCCCCAACCTTTTTGGCATCAGGGACCCATTTCATGGAAGACAATTTCTCCACGGGAGGGGGTTGTTGGGGGGTGGAGCTCTGCAGCCTGGCTCTTTCTTAACAGGCCACAGACTGGTACCGGGGGTTGGGGACCGCAGCCTTATATGGCAAAGGAGAATTGAGGTTGCAGGTGGAAATAAGATTGTTAATCAGCTGACTTGAGATGCAGAGATTATCCTGGATAATCTCAGTGGCATTTGTGTAATCACAACGGTCCTTAAATGTAAAAAAAAGGAGATGGGAAATTAGTTCTGAGTAATAATGAGAAAGATTAGCCCCACCATTGCTTGCTTTGATGATGGATGAAGGGGCCCTGAGCCAAGGAATGAAGAAGATAGCCTCTAGAAGATGGAAAAGGCAAAGAAATACATTCTCCCCTAGAAAATCCAGGGAGGAACAGAGCCCTGTCAAACTTTGATTTAAACTCACTGGGACTTATGTCATACTTATTTACTATAACTAAGCACCAGGATAAGGAGTGGGCTTTCTTTTTCTCCAGCTGGGCATAGTGCTCCCTGCTTGAGAATGCAGTAGCTGACAGTGGTGAAGAGCAGGGCAGATTAGAGACCTCCAGCTTGTCCCTGCCTTCGAAAATGAAATCTTCTCTTTTTGATAATAGGTAATCTTGTCTCCCTTCAGCCCCTGTCATTGACTTCAGTCTCCATTCATTTTCAATTTAACATCAATTTAACATTTAATATTTTTCAGTTATTGTCATTTATTAACAAATATGCAGCATTGCTCTCTCATTTCAAAGATAGATTTTCAGACATAGTATTATGTGTGAAAAGGCAGAGACCTATTTCTTGGTTTTATTCTGATGATGTAGACCACCAGTTCTCTGCAAAGGAGACAAATCCCTGGTTATAAAAACCTTACTGAAGCTCTGTTTCCCTGCCTTTTTGGCTTTGGAATGTCTGACATTCAGTCCCCTGATTTAAAGTTAATAAATAAATTCAGACTACTCTAATGAGACTTTTAAATATATTTCAGTTATTGTAAAAACAAAGACTGACATCAAAGCAGTCTTTTTTTATTTTTAACAAGACAAAACATCTAGTAAAACTTCTCATTTTTATTTTTGGGTTTGCAATTTACTCAGCACAGTTAAACTTTAAACATACATGGAATATAAGCAGACAGGATATCAAATAAAAGATTTCTTGTTTTTAATGTATGGCATTTAAATACTCGTTTATTGAACTATTTATAAAACGGTTTTATGGAACACTAAAAAGTATGTGGCTGTTTAAAAATGTTAATACTATAATTAATAGTCAGAGGCATACGCTTTCTCCCAGCACAAGGCACTGATATTCTAAATCTGTCACTCTGAACTTTACAGTAGGAGACAGCCATCTGTCTGCATGCAGTCACATAAAACAAAGCAAGAATATATATGCTCTTATGTTTCCCTTGGTGAGATGCATTACGATAAAATGGGCAACAAGGTTTAGCTAATATGAATTACGATAGCATGTGATGAGAAAAAAATATATTAAATCAAACTAATTCTATAAGACAATGTTATTAGCTGATTGAGTATGGAAGATTTGATAAAGTAGAGCACATGATGTAATGCCAAATAGATAGGAAATAATGTGTGTAGGCGACCCATTACTGGGCAACATAGCCCCCGAAACACTTTCTGTGTTATTTAATCTAATGCTATAGGCCTATATGTTAATTTATACCTCTATTTTGCTGTGAAACATCAAAGTTGTTAAGATAAAATAGTTTAGCATTCTCTCACAGTTAAGCATATTAACTAGAAGTAAAAAGGAGTAAGGCTTGGGAAGAAAAATTAATTTCCAAAATATCTTTACATCTAGATGTCTATGCAATTAAAATTTTTTCAGTCACGTTTTTTCATCAGTTATATCTAGATTTTTCTGAAATTCAAATACTTTTAAAACTGCTTTCTATATTTTAGTTTCAGTGAAATCATTATGAAAATATATGACCACTCAGATAAATTTTGGGGGCCACCTAATGTGTTTTTCAGTTTAATTTAATGGGGTTATGATAATACCTTCTTCATTAAAAACTTATTAGATCAATATTAACTTCTTTGGTTCTCAGATTTTTGAAATTTTATTTTTTTAAGAAACATCTCTTTTCCCCCTAAAGTAAAGGTGCTTTTTACAAACAGATGAAAGAGTGGAACAATTTAAAAATGCTACATCATGCCATCACATTAAATTCGATTTTCTAACTAGTGCAGCAATATAGCATGGTGGTTAAATGTGAAATCTGGAGTCAGTCAAGATTACTCTACCATGTACAAGCTGTGTGACCTTGAGAAAGTAATTTAACAACTCCAGGCTTTAGATCTCTAATTTGTAAATGGTGGGGGTGTAATTTAGAGAGCCTACTTCAGCTGGTTGAGTGAAATAATATGCAAGAAGCATTCAGTGCAGTGCCTAATAAGTCAGAACTCTTCACAATCATATTATGTAAATTTTATTCCTGAAGCAGAAGTTCATAAATTTTAGGTGTTGATTGTACTACTCAATAAAGGACTCATTTAAGAAATTATTTTTGTGGCGATCTATCTGTAAATTCTGATTTATCTGTAAATTTTAAGCATTTAATAATGAGAACATTTCTAAGAAATTTTATATACATATATAATAAATATAAACAGGGAAGATTTAGGAACTGCTTATCCAAAGTAAAGTTTTTACTAGGCAGTTGAAACACTTTGAAACTGGCATACGATATGGTTTACTGAAATTTACACTTAAACATTATGGCATCTGGCCAACCTGGTTCACATATAAAAAGTTACATCATGGTATCCGATTCCTGAATCACAGCCTTAGGCAGCAGTCAACATCTGTCAGTCTGGATTCTAAGGCACATATCATTATGAATTATATTTAGAGCACTAGGTTAAAAACAAAAACCTGCTCTTGGCTTTCTTTATGACTGAAAGAGGCAAGGTACTTTATTCAAATTTAAGGGGAAAATGGTCAAAAATAAATATCCACTAATTTTATATTTAGAAATGCTATTTTTAGTTCTGAAAATGCACATCACAACAAACTCTATGTATTATACTGAAACATTTCCTAGAAAAGTAGACAATATTAATCAAATTAAGATAATACTATGATATCTAATAATCTAAAAATAGTCCTATTGGTGAATTTTGTTTAGTGTATCATATGCCTCAGGTATTACTGAATCAAATTTTCTTTTAGAAATGTATTTTTCTAATTGATAATAATTATTAATAAAATATGCATAGTTTCTTATTATTATGCATTTAAAATAAATATTCCATAGTAGATTAGCTACTATTTAGAAAAATATTATCATCTAATTTATTAGTTTTTAAAATATTATAAATTCAATAGGGAAAATGATTAAAAATATAGAGAGTAGAGAGTGATTAACAATATGAAAAAAAATAAAATAATTTCAACAATGAATATAGGGCAGATTCTCAATTTTTTTCCTGAAGTCAATTTCCTACATTCTGCCACCCAAACCACCAAATACATTAAACCTCAGTTAAGCCTTGACTTAACTCCAAATACATCTGAATTTCTTTTTTTTCTAGAGAGAAATATAGGTTACTCTGTGAAATATTAAAACTAATAGGTAAAAAGTTAAAACAGAGAGAATTGGGGATTTATTAGGACAGGAAGAAATGAGGGCTTAGGGGTTATTCCTAGTATAGTATGTATGATTGACCAGGAGATAAGCTAACATTAAAAAATTAAAATATCAAAGTATATTTTAAGAGAGATAAAAAGGGTATTTTTCAAAGACTCTGCCTAGCACAAAGTTAAAGAAGGAAAAAGCTCTCTCTGAATTTTAAATCTTAAAGAACTTTATATCCTAAATTATCTCCCTAGACCTCTACTCATAGAATGTAACATAAATGATCTTAAATTGTAACAGAAAGCAAATCTGATGATATTTTTCATACACAAGAAGTATTTGTCCAAAAATCAAGCCATTGCGATGTGTCTTCCAAAGCATTTTACAGTTAAAAAATTGATTTTTAAGAATATTTATATGATGTTTTGAAATGAACATGAAAATAAACTGTTTCCCTTTCTTTTTATTGTATTTGCTTACTTTGCTGAATGTTAAAACATTATATTAGTCACACAAGGTCATTTGGGAAGAAGAGTTGAATAACATATATGCATCTTTGAATTAAGGGGTTTCACATTTTAGCACTAAAAAGGGGAGTTATTTAATGCAATCTTAGATAGGTGATGAAATTTTCTTCAATCTGAATCATAACCCACTAGTAATCCCCATTCCCATCTTCCTAATTTAGAACTAGTGATTAATTTTGTATAGACAACAATGGACACTTTTCACTAAACGGCATCAGGACATGACGCCCTTGTAATCCGCCCACGGCAATTCTGGCTTTAGTTGCCCAGCACCATCTTAATGAACTGAAAACCTCTTAGAAGCTATTGGATGTTGACAATACGGTAGCATTTTTTGATTCATAAATGGCTCCTTCAATGCTGAAACCATATTCTTAATCATCAAAAAATAATGTACTTTTTTTAAACATTAAATTTAAATACGGGGATCTGTATATAAAATATAAAAATGTAATGATTTGATTAGCCAGTAAGCAATAAAAATAGTATTAATTAGAATTTAATTGTCTCTATGCTCTGTGGTGATAAAGGAAGGATTCACCATAATTTTAGAAATAACTAAATAATAACACTACATTTGAATTTTAACTCCTATTTTATGTGGCAATTGAAGATATATTTTAAATGGCATTTCTAATGCAAAAACAATCTTAGTTTTGTTTCTACAATACTGAGCTGAAAGTGTTCAGAATTCATTTTACAAGTGTTAGAATTCATTTTTAAATAAAATTGTACAGATGTTTCTTCTTTGTGCTGGTATTCATCAGCATGTTTATAATATGTTTCAACTCTCCTCCATTCTCTGGAGAAGTTTTTCAAAAAAATATAGAAGGATAATGAAGATTGAGTACCTTTTTCACAGAAACGGCCAGTAAAATGTAGTGGACAGTCACACTGGAACGAGGTTACACCGCTGGAGAGGAAGATGAGACGGCATGTGCCTCCGTTGTGGCATACTTCCTCCTGGCACACAGAGGGCGCTGCAGGAGAGGGGCTGAGGAAAGTCCGCATGGAGTCAACCCCTTGTGTCACACCAGAGGGAGCAACGGAGGCGGCTGTTGGAGACAGCGTAAAGTCCTGGGATCTGTGATTTATAAACAGATCAGAAAACAAAATATAAGTGAAAGTACTAGGAAAATAAATAGGAATAATAGAAAATTTGGTTTAAAATAAGAGGGAATAAAAGCAACACTGATCCAAGGTGTGACTGAGGACAAATAAAATTATGTTTGTTTTACAATTATGAGATTTTTAAGTGTTAAAAATGTCTAAGCTACATAATGGGACCCTGGGTAAATCATGGAGCTGTAGTAAATCTACATGGTTTTGAGAAACTAAATTAATGTTTTCAAAGTAGTAAGAAACTTGGACAAATTGGCCTTCACAAGTTTATGAGTCAATTCTCTTAAGGGAAAGAATTAGAATTCTGGCCTAACATAGACCTCCTTTGTTTATCATAAATCTTATGAACTTAAGATTAAGAAATCTGGCCATGTTACATTTTAGTGCTAAAATTAAACTTGGGTGATTTCTCAGTTGATTGCTAGAAATATGCATTCCCCAAAGTGACTTAGAATTCATTTTTAGGAGTTATCCAAGAGGTATCTTAGAAATACCCACAAATGATTTGCTAATTTTTTTTCACAAATTTTACTACCAGTTTAATTTTTCTTTTCTAATAAATAATGACTAACAACAAAAATTTCTCTCTGAATTACATGAAATTCCTTATTTTTACACCTGAAGTCCCTCGACAATCTAATTTCTTTCTGCTTTTCTAGCTTACTTTATCATGATTCATAATAAGTACCATAAATTCTCTCAAACCAAATGAGACTGCTAATCCTTATATACCCTGAATTTTCCTAATTTGGGAAGTTTGTTCAACTACTTTCTATGTATTATTATTCCTCTCTTCCTATCTAATTTACACCTGTAGTGCCAAGTCCTCACCTATACATATCCTGAACAGTAATTACTGGATCAACAAGATGAAATTGATGTTTCTCTTATCATATGTCATTTGTGCCACTGTTAGAACATTTACCATGTGCTTACAGTTAGATTATTTTATGTGCACATAAAGTAGGCACATGGCTATTAGGCTACACATCGTCATTGTTTTTCTACCCTCCTTCTACACACAAATTTCTTACTTTGGCAGAAATTCTTATTCATAATAAACACTTTATAAATATTTGTTGAATTAATGTCTTGAGTATACTTGTGAGTTTTATTTATTTTTTTATTTTATTTTATTTTTTTTTTGAGACAGAGTCTCACTCTGTTGCCCGGGCTAGTGAGCAGTGGTGTCAGCCTAGCTCACAGCAACCTCAAACTCCTGAGCTCAAGTGATCCTCCTTCCTCAGCCTCCCAAGTAGCTGGGACTACAGGCATGCACCACCATGCCCGGCTAATTTTTTGTATATATATTTTCAGTTGTCCGGCTAATTTCTATTTTTTTTTTTTAGTAGAGACGGGGTCTCACTCTTACTCAGGCTGATCTCGAACTCCTGACCTCAAACGATCCGCCCACCTCGGCCTCCCAGAGTGCTAAGATTACAGGCATGAGCCACCATGCCAGGCCTACTTGTGAGTTTTAAATACTGTTTGGAAAGCAGTGCTTTTGGAATT
>CAUYSK010080199.1:0-29263 GCA_963575035.1 Avahi laniger | reverse complement strand
AGAATCTATCTAGAACTCAAAAAAATCAACAAGAAAAAATCAAACAAACCCATCAATAAATGGGCAAAGAAAATGAACAGAAACTTTTCAAAAGAAGACAGAATAATGGCCAGCAAACATATAAAAAAATGCTCAGCATCTCTAATCATTAGAGAAATGCAAATCAAAATCACAATGTGATATCATCTAACCTCAGTGAGATTGGCCTCTATCAAAAAAATCCCAAAACAACAAATGCTGGCAAGGATGTGGAGAGACAGGAACACTCTTACACTGCTGGTGGGACTGCAAATTAGTGCTACCTCTGTGGAAAAGAATTTGGAGATATCTCAAAGAGCTAAAAATAGAAATACCATTCCATCCAGCAGCAGCACTATTAGGCATCTACCCAAAAGAACAAAAAACATTCTGTAATAAAGACATCTGCACCCGAATGGTTATGGCAGCACAATTCACTATTGCAAGGATGCAGAAACAACCCAAGTACCTGTCAATTCATGGGTGGATTATTAAAATTTGGTATATGTATACAATGGAATATTACTCAATTATAAGAAACGACAGTGATCTAGCACCTCTTATATTTTCCTGGATTGAACTTGAGCCCATTATCCACAGTGAGGTATCACAAGATCAGAAGAATGGGCTCCACTTGTACTCGCCATCAAATTGGTATTAACTCATTCACACTATGGTGCTCACATGGTAGTAATATTCTTCAGGGATTAGGGGGATGCGGGGCGGGGGGTAAACTCACAACTAAAGGACACCGTGAGCATTGTAGAGGGGAAGGACATGCCTCTAACTCTTGCTTAGGTGAGGCAAAGACATAAAATGTAACCAAAAGGTTTGTACCCTCATAATATCCTGAAATAAAAATTAAAAAAAAAAGAGTGAGGCTGACAATTGTATTATACACTTAGATGCCATTTGTTTTGCCATCTTTATGAATTGTCTATACCATTCTTGCCCAATTTTCTATGGCATTGTTGGTCTTTTTCTTATCAATTTCAAGGCATTCGTTATATATCAGAGAAATAAACCCTTTGTAATATGAATTACAAAAAAAAAAAGGAAAAAACAAATCTTCACTTTAGATTGCAAATGATAAACACGGTGATTAGCATAAAGTTTGAATAGTAACCTTCCTTGATCCCGAAGGCAATTCAGAACATAACAGAGAAATAGAATCTGGCACAGTTCTTCTATGTTGCCTGCTTAGATCCATTTCCTGTAGACTTAGCTGAGAAACAAGATAAAATATTCAAAATTATTCTTTCACCTAAGATCTAAAAGAGCCTCTGTGAAAATCCTCTTCTCTAATGCTAAATTGGAAAACACAACTTAAGATGTGAGCTAAATTGGTTGTTCTCTTTATCTTCCCATTTGCCAGTCTAGAATATTGAAAAGTCCGTATGTTTCTGCAAACTCACTTATATAGGTTGAAAACTACAACTGCTAGAAGAAAGGAGAGGAATGAAGGAAGAGACTGACTTCCCCACACTCAGGTCATTCAACAGGTTAACTTTCCTATTGCCTGCAATCCCCTTGACACTCTTGGACAGAAGTATGGAGTGAGACAAGTGTCCAAGAGAGTTGAGGAGAACTCTCAACTCATGGAAATGAAGGAAATGAGAAAAAGACATTCTTCTATGATGAGTGCATAAAGCTGAGTAAGCTGCTATTAAAAAAAAAAAGTTTAAAAGGGATCATTTAAATGATTCTACATACTTTTTTTTACAATGGTCTAACCTGGATATGAAATACCATAATGTTTTTGTATCTTTATCTCATTTATGCTTTCCATGATGATATAATAATGGGTATCCTATTTAAGAGAGAGGCTTTGCAGTCAGGCTGCCTGACACTGTGTCCACCAACCAAGTTGCTATAGGTCCTTAGGAAAGTATGGATAATCACACTAACTACTTCATTTGTTTATTGACTGAAATAGTAAATAACATAAAATATTATTAGAAAATATATACCAAGCATATTGCAATAATAATTGGTTATTATTTGATCATTATTAATATTAACTAGTGATAGGAAGCACCTTGTTATCAGTAGAGAAAGTCTATAATCAAAGAGTACACTCAAATTCAACATGAAATTCAACTTTCTTGACAGGTATTATTGTGAATCCCTATAATTTTATGTTGCTTCAGCATCCATTCTGAATATAGGTTTAACTTTCTGGCACCAGAGGCAGGGCATAGTGGCCGCTGACACAATTTGCAGTTCTCTGCCTCCTCCCAGTTGTTCAGTGTGGTCGATCCAGATATCTGCTTTATACAACCACCTCCTGGTGACCATCTCCCATGCAGCAGCTGCACGTAACCTGCTTGACTCACCCCACTGACCCATGCACTGCGTGTGGACTGAGCAGAAGTGCTTCAGTGACCATCCTGCAGTCACAGCTTCACTCCAGGGCTGTGGTCAGTCCCCAACCCACTGAACCTGGCCGCAGAGCTCCACCGCCCCAACCCCCCTACCCCCGTGGAAAAATTGTCTTCCATAAAACTTGTCCCTGGTGCCAAAAAGGTTGGGGACAGCTGCTCCACGGAACTCGCGCCTGCTTGTTCCAAATCTACCAATTAGAACTCCCCAAGGGAAACTTGCTTGGATAACACCCCAGAACCCAATAAAGGTTTCGACCAACAGTTCCTGCACTTTCTCTCTTGCTCCCCACCCAGTGGGTCTTGGACGGCTCCCCCACTCTCCTTGGCCCTGTAAGGTATGCTGCTATCTTCTCTCTATTTGCAAGTAAAAAACTGCTTCTGTTATTTTATGTATTTTGTTGAGTTGCCTCCTATGTAGCTCACCTACCCAACACACCTGAACACAGCTTCCTTCCTCATCTGGACTCTTCTAGAGAGCAGCTATCTGGTAGAAGTAAACTGGGCACAGGCCAGAGAAGAGCCACAGGGCATCTATCAGTATCAACAAGTTTCCTGTCAGAAGGACATATGGTCATGGGTTAGACACTTAGGTATTATGCCATCCACCAGGATAATGAAATATCCCATGACAGGAACATTGTAAACAACGACGACCATGTATGTCCCCGGAGCCTGGTCAGGGCAGCGGTAGAGTTTTAGCTACTCTCCAGACAAAAATGTCAAGACTAAATTAGAAAAAATATAACAGTATTATCCTAAATTCTTCATATTAATGTACTTAAAATGTGGTTATTGTTAACATTTTAGCATATTTTTATCTTACCTGTTTTCTATGAATTTCTGCATGTAAATTTATGCATTTAACAAAATGTGAATGAGAAGTGATTTCTTTTTAAGATGTAAACTATTTATATTCATGACTATTTTCAATCTCATATATGTTTTTCTTAACATTGTATTAATGCAAAATATATTTTTTATTAGATCTTAGTAAATATTTTGAAAATTCTGCGTTTGAATTCCTGACATTCAGATGCAAGTCCTTTTTGTGGAAAAGAATACTTTTTCACTTTAAACAAGTCACTAAAAATGTTATTAAGATTTGTATGAAGTATTCCCTCAAATTCACATAATTAAATTTAGAAAACAAGACAGGGATGTCTCCAACCTATTGATATTTAATTTAAATCCAGCAAAGTGCATTTGGAAATAGTACTCATTTCTACACTATGTTACACACACATATTTATACTTTGCTGATACTATGACATTTAGGTTGCCATCTCCCCTCACTGTTTAAAGATAATTGATAAACATCAGAACCAAAAAAAATGTTTTTTTTACAGATAACAATGGAAATCTTAAACATAAATTGATGAATGTGCTTGAACAGAATATGCATAAACCAGGAGATTCCAAGTACAATTTACTTATCTCAATATTTGGAAATGCTATTATAGCAAATTCTATTCTTGCTAAGCAAAGAAAGGCTTTCTCTCAAGTCTAACTTTGCAGTGAAGTAGAAGGAAAATCAGTCAATATATATCCATCTGCTGATGAACATGAAATTGACTTTATGAACAGTGCGTTGCCCATCAATTGAGTTCAGATTGTCATTAATGGAAATAAGTGGATGTGGAGAGAGAAGACCCCTGTGGAGATTTTCTTTAGCACATTTTCCAGTGAATACACACCTGCAAAAATTTCTCACTGTTCAGATTTATGCTAAAGTATAATGAAATGCTTGGAAATGCCAGTGTGTTGCTACTTCTCACATGGCTATAAAAGGGACATAAGCTTGATTGATGTATTTCATCTCTAAGATTTTCAAAATTAGAAATAAAATATTTATATATTGATATTGCCTAATTGAAATATAATTTCAAACTCTCATACCACTTATCTCTGTTCATACATAATTTGTCAGCTGTTCACAATCATTCCAGTTTCTTTGTTGTGACCCGGGTTATACATTTAGGTTCATAAAGAAAACAGTAATACCCTGGTAGCACTTCAATCAGCTGCCTGGAAAATCTTGCCCTTCAAAGTGTTATAAATAATCTTTCAAACCCAAAGAACTAATGTCCACTTGAGAATGTAAACTAGTTGTCTTGGCTACTAAGTGCCAAATACCATGTGCTTAGAAATCATACTATGAACATGTTTCAGTGCATTCCAAAAGAAATCTGCAGTAGAAAGTAGCTTCCTCCTTCACTTATGCACTTGTTCATTGTCAAATAGGTTTAACAATGCTTTGGTACCTTACAGAGAAACCTTAGAAAAACTATTTTATTATTTTTGTCAATCAAAATTTGTAGTTTTTGCTCTAAGAGTCATGCGTGAGCCCATGGGTCATGAATGCTAAGATAATTTCAGTTATAAACAATGTGATCTAAGAATGATTTATCAGCTCTAGAATTAACCCATTTTCTTTAGAGTAAGCTTGCTTTGCTCAAACTCTTGCTTTAGGAAAAGTTATTAACTAGGATGTACCTTGCTTTTATACAAGAAACAGTCTTTTATGGGTCTGTTCCACAAATTATTCAGATATGCAAGTATTGTTTTGCTTTGTTTTTAAACAAAATAAGCATAGCTTGAAATTATTGCTAAAGCTAAACCAATGTTCCACACTGTCTTTCATCTCATGCATTTTAAAAGGTATTTTAAATTTCTGCCCCCAGTCTGATTTTATTAATATTTTATTTTTTTTTCAACTGGGTGGTTGTATTTGTAGTTTGTTTTGTTTCAGATTTTCTGACAGGGGTACTTCATCATTTCCCTGTTAGGATATCTTTAGGCCAATCGTCCATTTCTTTTTCTCCCATATTTAAGTATTGCTATATTACTGGCTTACTTTTTAAAACATCATCTTTATGCAAGTATAATTTACACACAATTTTGTTAACATCCAATTTATTTTTTCTTTTATCTATCATGTTTATAATAACTACATAAAAAATCTTTGCCTATTCAAAAGTCACAAAAATTTTCTATTTTTTTCCAGAAATTTATAGTTTTAATCCTTTACCTATAGATATTTTGGTCATGAGTTATTTTTAGTGATTTTGTGTAGATCATGAGTTTAGTTTCAAGGGACATTTTTTTTTTTCCATATCCAATTATCCCAGCACCATTTGCTGAACAGATTTTGTTTGACTCTTCTAGGTCATTTGCATTCCCATATACATCTTAGAATCCGATTGGCAATCTACAAGAAAGCCTCCTGGGACTCTGACCCAGATTTAATTAACTCTATAGATCTATAGATCTTACAATGACTCTTACAGTGAATGAACATGTTATATCACTCCATTGTTTAGGGTTTCTGTCATTTTTCTCAGTACTATGTTATGGTTTTCAATTTAGAGCTATTACATGTGTTACATTAAATATATGTCTGAGTATGTTATATATTGGATGCATTGTAAAGAATATTTTATTCTATTTTCTAATTGTTTCTACTTGTAAGATATGGAAATAGATTTTTTATGTTAACCATGTTTTTTGTGAACCCACTAAATTCTCTAATTGTTAATAATATTTTTGTAGATTCTTTAGGATTTTCTACATAATCATTTCCAGTGCAAATAGTGTTTTACTACTTTACTTTTAATTTATATATTTTTCCCTTGCTCTAAACACATGCTAGAATCTCTAGAAATAAACGCTAATACAGTAATTATTTATATGTTATTAATTTCAATTAGCTAATATTTTACTAAAGTTTTTCTGGTATAGGTAGATGTACTGTAAATTCAATTAAATATTTAAGGAATGAATAATATACATCCTACTTGAGAAAATAGAGTAGGAAATGTTTACTTATCTTGTTTAATGATGATTACCATGATATCAAAATCAGACAAAATTATAAAAGAAAACATGGTTGTAAACACTGATGCCTACATAGATGCAAACACATTAAAAAATTGCTATAAACTGAGTGTATACTAGTTTGAGAGTTTGACTGTAAACTATTCCTGGGCACTGGAGACTTAGAGAAAGGCAGCTACACTTTCATTGACTTTATCTACAAGATCCTCACTGGATTCATACAGGATCTGAGAAAGGTCCTCCTATTACTCTAGCAAAGGTAAAGAAGAATATTTGTGAAATATACCTAGAGTCATCTCCAAAACAAAGAACTCTTCTCTAG
This sequence comes from Avahi laniger, assembly GCA_963575035.1. NCBI lineage: Eukaryota > Metazoa > Chordata > Mammalia > Primates > Indriidae > Avahi > Avahi laniger. The sequence continues at coordinate 22,705 of CAUYSK010080199.1, read as the reverse complement.
GGGTAATGATTTTGCCAGAGCCACATCCAGCTGAGAGAAGGGCATTTCTCCCATTCTGGTCGCCTCTGGATATGTTTTTTCATTTAATAGGGAGAAATATAAGAAAACAGTCACCAGAAATCAGGATTTCAAGAAAATGGATTGGGAATACTACAACTAGAAGAGAAGGTAGGAGGCAGGAGTAATGAAACTGCTGTAAGACTGGAGTAAAATTTGCGAATGTCACATGCTCTATATACGAGACCACTAAAACATTGAGATTTGATGTGAACATGATAGAACACTCCCCCTTTTATCACACCTTACCACCCCTAGAGTTCCAATCTAACAAGAATAGGTAACATTTAAAGAGCTGCAAGATATAGCCTCTCTCTGAAGGAAACTAGGGAAGACCAGAGTCAATAGGAAAGACAAAATCACAGACGATCAGGAATCTGAAGCCCCTAGAACCTTCAGTTACATGAAATAATAAACGCAGCCCAACATAAATCTTCACACTAAAGGCCAATTAACCCAATACAACATATTCAGCTTTCAACAACAACAAAAAAGTACAATTATGCCAAAACACAAGGAAGTATATAACCTGAAGAGACAAAGCAAGAATCAGAACCATATCCAGATATGACATAAACATCACAGATATTACTTTATCAATAGTTTTAATATTTACAAAATAGGATGAGAATAGCAGAGGAGCAAGTTGCCTAAATGGACACGGATATATGATGATGTCTTAACAAAGCAACTAGTTCCCTCAAGGGACTAACTAGTCTCTCTTCATATTCAGTGGATAATTAGCATTTTCTAATACTTAAAAAATATTCATTATCATGATGACTAGTTGCACTCGATTATCTAGCATCACTGAATCTCTATTATCTATCATCTCTAAATGACAGGCATGGCTCTGTTTAGCCAACAAAGCACTCAACTTCCAAGATTTTTACTTGGGATTAATCCAATTATCTCCTCTGCTATAAGGAGAAAAGATTATATTGGATGGTTTTGTTTCCTGCAGCAAGTGATTTTCTGCATGACCAGCAATAATGTAATGTGGGAGATTTTAATAAGAGACAATTATTTTAAAATTTAAACCTTAAACAGAATGCAGATTGTAATAATAATACAGCAGAGATGTGCACAAAATTATGAGTCACGTTAAAAACTGTTAACCCTGCAACGTGCTCTTGTATGGAACAGTGCAATAAAGGAAACATAACTGCAATATAAAATATTTCTGTATCTCCTAGAAATGCATGTGTAATACCGAAACTGACAAGATAATATTCCCTTTTTATGGCATTTGATAATTTAATGTGCTACATGGCTTTCATTTTTGAAATTAATAGTCTTATTTTTTATTGAGACAAGAAAACATTTATGAAAAGGAAATATGAAAATAATGGTTTTTTAGAGAAAATGTTAATATCTGAGGTTGAAAAATGATGAGTGATAAAACGTGAGTTTTAGCAAAATTAAGTCATTGAATATGCTATGGGAAATAGAGCTCTGGGCCTCACTTTCATGTTGTGTAACTTGAGATCAACGAGGTGATCTCTGGGATCTAGTGCTCCCACCCATTTATTTCCATGTGTTCCACTCTAAAGACAGAAAGCTGTCAGTAGATGGATGCAGTGCATATTTCTCTTCTGCTAGTTAATCCTCTTTTGAAATTAGATTTTCTATTTGAGGATATTCGGGGTGAGATTTTGAAAATACACAATATCACCTAGAAGGAGTTGTGAGAGAGGAAGAACACAAAAAGTGCTTGGTCTGAGAGAACTTATGTGTTTACATATGAACTAGTTCCCCTGAGTGCTATGGTTGATTTGTTTATTCCTGTGTTGTTCTATCCCACAAGTCCTTTTTACTTCTATTGCCTTCAGTGTGCTTCGAAGTGTTAAATAACATAAAATACTTTCATTTTAAAATGTTTCATTTTTAATCTGGAAATATACACACTACATCAAATTATATTCTAATTGAATAATTCCTTAAATAGTAATAAGAAGTTAACATTTATTGAATTCTTATAACATGGTGGGGCTGCTGCTGAGTATTTTCTGTGAAAGTTCCCAGTGGTATTTATCCTGACCAACCTATTTGAAATTGCTACATCCCACTTAGGCTCCAAATCCTCCTCACACAGGTGATTTGCTTTTGTTTTTGTTTTTGTTTTTGTTTTTCTCATAGCCCTTGCTGACTATGAGAAAATGCTCTAAAATTAAAAATGTCTAACATCAATAACGACTTATGTGAATAATAATAAAATATCGCTGATCACATACACTGGCAAACCATTTGATTTTAATTTCCAGTTTTTATTATTGTTCATTTAGAAGGAAAAGAACAGCTTTAAAGGATCGTGGTTTCTAAACATGATCGTTGTATTTGTTTCTACCTAAGCTTCATGATCATTAAAGTGATTAGCATTATCCTCAGTGCTACTGACAGAAAAATCACGAGAATGTTGTTTCTAAATTAACCTTACCTTTTATAAATTATTAAGGTGCAGTTCAGGTTATACGGGGCACAACTACAGCAGCCATCTATCTTCTTCCTCTCCTGATGAAATTATTTCATCCTAACAAACAGTAACAAGAGGAAATGAAGATCTGTGTCCCACCTCCACAGAAACAGAGTTTTAGAATTTAACTTTTTATATTAATAACATCAGGGAACTTTGCATTTTCTGGGATAGTTTTTGCATGGAAGCTTTGTTTCCCCCAAGGTTGAAAGAAAAGTTTTATGCAAGGCAGATCTGGGGAAGAAAGAGGAGGAAGATGAAGTTGAAGATGAACATGAACATGAAGACAAAGAAAGAGAAATGAGGAGGGAGAGAGGAAGTAGGGAAAGGAATTTCCGAGGAGCATTCTCTCTCTGCTGGCCTCAGGGACTGCATTTGATGACTAATCTAGAGAAAGATTGAGCCTAGACATTAGAAAACTGTGCTTATGTAGGTTCTGTGAGACTCTTGTCATGTGCAGCATATTTAAAATGTATATGGAATACATAGTATGTTGAATGTCGATAAGTGCTGTGGATTAAGTTTTTCTTTTTAAATGAATGTGTGAAGAGTGCCTGAAGGAAAATTGACTATTTTAATTTGGATTAAACTTTATTATTTGTCACTAAATTCTCCAGTCTTTGCAATAGCTTAATTTTTTTTAAAAATTTTGTCTCATTATAGTTTTCATTTGCATCTATTTTATTAGGAATGACCATAAGCATCTTTTTTATATGCTGAAGATACATTTATTTTTTTCCTAAAGTATTCATATCCTTCACCAAGTTTGCAATTGAAAAATTTACACTTTTTCTCAATAATGTATAGAATTTTTTAATGCATTAGGGAAAGTTGTCCATTTTCTATGACATAATTCCAATTACTTTTTCTAGACCATCATTTGTACTTTGATCTCATTAGTGGTGATATTTTTCAAATCAAGGATTTAAAAATTTTATGCAGACAAAATTATCAATCTTTATGTTATGACTTCTGGGCTTTTCTCATATTGAAAAATGATTTTCTTACTTCAATGTCATTTAAAATCACCCATAATTTCTTCTACTATTAGTACATTTTTATGTTTAATATAAGACACGACAGAGATTCAGAAAAAGCATTCAGCTCTATCAATGTTTTCAAATAATTTGGAACATAATTGGAGGGATAGAAAGAGGAAAAATAAGTAAATGTGAAATTTCGAACACACGAAATAGAATGTTGCAGGCTGACTCGTGGCAGTACAAGTAAGATGAAAGCAAGGGCTGGAATTACAGGTGAGGTCCAACTTCAAGTGCTACAGTAAAAATGTATTAATATATGACTTATTAAAAGGAAAAGAATGAATATATAAATCTGAGAAGTAACATGACTGAAGTAAATAGCATTTCTCTAACAAAGAAAGTATTTAATCTTCTTTTTCTAATTTTGAAACATGGTTAACACATCATATTCATGCCCATGGCAGAGGGGATAATTTAAACAGAGAGAATTTAAACAGGTATCACTTTTATGTACTTCTTTAATTTTAAATTTCACCGAACAGTTCCCTTTAATTTCTTATTTATATAATTAATTAAGGAAAACATGAAATTTATGACAAATAGCAACACTTAAGGATCCATGGGAATCGAAAAAACTAAGATTAATTTTTTTCTTTTAAAGCTATAAAATAGAATTTAACTCATTAGGTTTTTTTTGTTTTTTTTTTGTTTTTCTTTTTTTTTTGAGACAGAGTCTTGCTCTGTTGCCCGGGCTAGAGTGCTGTGGCATCAGCCTAGCTCACAGCAACCTCAAACTCTTGGGCTCAAGTGATCCTCCTGCCTCAGCCTCCCAGGTGGCTGGGACTACAGGCATGCGCCGCCATGCCTGGCTAATTTTTTCTATATATTTTTAGCTGTCCAATTAATTTCTTTCTATTTTTGGTAGAGACGGGATCTTGCTCTTGCTCAGGCTGGTCTCAAACTCCTGAGCTCAAATGATCCACCCGCCTCGGCCTTCCAGAGTGCTAGTATTACAGGCGTGAGCCACCGGGCCTGGCCTAACTCATTAGTTCTTTTAATGTAGTATGTGAATCAAAATTTCAGACCAGTAGCTAAATGAACATATGGGATAGTATAAATGAGAAATTTAACAGATTTTTATCCATGTATTTTAGAAGATGGATTAAAATAATTTTCATTTGTTGCATTCAGTTTAATTCCTCAAACTTTTAAGAAGAAAATGCATTAATGGAAACACGTTTAGTGAGAACATTTTGTTATGGATATAGTCAGGCTACAACAAGAGACATTCATCACTCAAACATACTTCTGAAATACTTATAGCAGTGGAATAACTATATAGTCAATTATCAGTTGAACCTCAATATTATCCTATCTTGCACTTTATTTTATTTCCAGCAAATGGAAAGAAAATGAATATATACACACACTAAATTTTATTTTCTTTGCTATGGAGAAATTTTTATTTTATATCATAAGAGAGAGTACACCAATATCAATCCTAGAATAGATAATGCAATTTCCCAAGGGTATGTTCTTGGTCATCTTCCGTCCAGTCATTATAATCTCCCCCTCATTCTCTCAATCAAAAAAAATTTGTTGGTGCTTATGGAATGCTAAGTGTTGACCATGAGGTTCACTCATGGCCCTGGGTAGAATGCAGGAAACATAACAGACTATGCCACTTATGGCTACAGCTGCTATCTTTCAAGAAGGCAAAATCTGTGTATTTGACCCCATTGTTTCTTTAGTTTTAAGCTTTATTTCCATTGATATTGGCTCGACATTGGCTCTGGAAGGAACTTGATGAACCCATATTTGATCCGTGTGTCCATCTTAACCAGCTGCTATGTTCAGGATTTAGGAGAAGACATGGAAGATCATGCTTGAGTCAGGTTCTCTACCCCTGTGGTCACATGAATGGGGAATGACAGTTGGTCATATGAAAACCATGTGCATTGGCAAAGGCACCATCTCTCAAACAGAAAATAGCGTTATTAGACTTAGGGAAGAGAGAGAGAAAACTGCACACAAAATGATAACTGCAGTCTGCCATATTTATAACCTAATAGAAATTACAAAGGAGTTTTATGATGTCCTGAATTCCTGAAAGATATTAGTATTTGGGATTCAGGGGGGAGAAATCAGAATTCTCCAGATGATCAGAGAATCACGAAATCATAAATTACTCTTAAATATGTCCATTATTCTTTATATTCTACTCAATGTAGATATAAAAATTGCTTAATAAGTAAGTTATATTTAATAGTAGCTACAAAAATATTATAGTTTATAGATAATATTAATTTCTAGAAAGTGCCAGGAAGGTAGTGTTTAGTTACTGTAACATTTGCATCTCTTAGCATGGTTAACATCCTATACATATTCATATGCAGAATCATGTAACCAAGGTCATATTTTGCTTCCAAAACTTATTTCTTGGAATGTCATTCATAGATTTTTGTAAAAAATACTGCATGTACAAACTTATTTATTTTATTCACAAAAATGACTCATTGTTAGCAGCAAACCAGGCCTGGAACACACTGTTACAAGGCAGGGGTTACAAGCAACACTGACTGGACTGTGACTGCTTCTCTCCTTTTCAGCTTCCCAGAAAGGGTGAGCTTAACTTCAGCCCTCCCCGTTAGACTTACTGTTTTTGCTTTTCACTTGATATCAATGAACTCCTTGGAGCAGTAAGTTCTCTATATTGATAGTTAAGCTTATAATAATTTTTTCTACTTTCCAATTTCTGTATTAATTTGTTTCAGGATTAGAGATTTGGAAAACATTTATTTTTTCCAAAAATGTCAGAAGGAATTCCCTCATGGAAACATTATATGAGGTTCTGAGATTTTTGTGGACTTTAATAATGATAGAACTTTTTAAGATACAGTTTGGAGGCATCATGTTGAGAACATAGAATCAAAAAAGTGTGCCCTTACCCCCAAGTAAAAATGGTGCTAAAAGGCATAGATACATGCACATGTTGGCCATTATGATCTTATAGACTTTGTCATGGTTTAAATGTGCAATAAATGCTTGCTTAACTGAGATTAAGTTAGAATTTATCTGTCAATATTACAATAGTTTATGACATACATATATACTCTAAAGAACCACAGGGAAATATTAATTTGCATTTATATATAGCAATAAATTGACTTTCATTTCTTATAAGCTAAATAAATAATAGTTAAATTATATATTAAAATTGAATTTATCTCTGCCTTTATTGATGTTTTATGTCACATCAGCAGATATCTGGCCATATAATTTGGTCTGTATTTGTTTATAGAAAATTAATTATTTTTTCAATTTATGTTACATCTACCCTTAATATCTGCCAACTGAATAATAAGACTACTTATTTAATATTTTTCTTATATTTGAAGCCAGATCTATGAATTATCACAACAGAGGGCGCAGTGATGGATAGAAGTTATAAAAGAAAAAATAAATTTCAAAAAGCACAAAGTCAGAAGGGCCAAATCCTTTTTACAGCTTTGTGATATCATGTGAAATTTATCCCATTAATTATTAAAATGATTGTAAAACATGGTGAACTTAAAGGACAATGAATTAATCCATGCAGAGACTGCTAGTTGTCTCCACTATGACATTTTCCTCCACACAGATCCTCTAATTTTTAATTGACATCAAGGCCAACTGGAATAAAAGATACATTTCTCATCTTACTTTTGGTTGAGAAGTGGCATGTGATCAAAAGGACAAAAATTGAACTATTACATAATAACTCTTCCAGAGAAATTTCCTACACACCTGCTATGGTGCATTTTTGCATCTTCTACACTGCTGTTTGAAATTAGCCAACATGCTGACTAAAGTTTCATGTTGAACCATGAGGATGAGGTTTGTAACAGGGACAATGGAGAAGAAAGTAAAAGCTGCCCGATTCATGGCCAACTTGATTGCCTACATGTGAATATTACTGTCAGAATGAAATAAACTTACAGATTTTAAGCCACTATGTTTAGGTTTCCTATTATTCACAGTGAAACACAATGTACACAGATATAGAATATGGTGCCAGAAGAGCTATTCTGTAAGAAACTTGAATCATGGAATTGGTTTGTGGAAATGCTAGGATGGTGAGGGGTAGGAAATTATATATGACTGACTGGAAAGTAGGTGATCCTTGTCATGTTTTAGTGAATAAGCAATCTGTTTACCTTGAAAGACAAATCACATGTTAAATTATAGTGTTAAGGACAATATGAGATTATTTTTGAAATTTGCTTCGTATTAACTATTGAACTTTTTTATTTTTTGTAGGACTTTAGAAAAATCCTACAAATAATAGATTGATTTATGCCTAGGTTAGATGGATCACAAAGAGATAATAAACACAGAGCTTTGCTAAACAAGGCTTTCTCTGCCTAGAATCTATAATCAGGAAATTTGAAATGTTCAGGGTTGAAATATCTAACTTCACCTTTATGAAAAATTATAATCAAAGCTCAAGAGGGAATGTTTGCATAGCCACAGCCTTAGTAGATTTTTATCTCTCTCTGTAAAGACCATAACCAAGCTAAAAAGGATGGCTACCATATCACAAGGAGGATGGGTAGAGCCCAGAGGATAAATGAAGGGTAAGATTTCACACTTTTTAAAAATCTGCCCAAAAAAAGATTCTGACTGTGATTATTTGAATATATAATTGACCCAAAGCAAATAGAAATTTACTACATTTTTTCAGGGAATTTTATTGCCAAATAAATCTTAATTTGACCTATATTAAAAGGCATAAGAAATCCCCATGTCCAAATCGCATCAACGTGAAAAGAGCTACAAATTCTCTACAACTCACAAGAATGACATATTCTGCAATGCATATCTGAGATTTGGTCATGGAAGGCTAATGAACAAGCATACAACTGCACCACCTGCCTGTGCCCCCAAATGCAAAGCTGGGGGTCACAATGTACAATGGAGAAAGAATATCATCCTAAAGAGAAGAATCAAGGGCTTAGAGTATGGGCTAGCCTGACAACTTGTTCTACTGACAAAGTAGAGTCCCTATAATGTACAATGCTAAACATTATTTTCTACTGAGATTAAAAAGAGATTCCCTTTTTTATGAAATTTTGAGAAGCATTTATTTTTTAAAATGAAAATAATTTTGTTCCTGTGATGGTTTTAGTCATATATACATACATATATATATATATATATGAATTTTCATAGCTTTTCAGAAACTATTATGTTATAGTACTTGGTTTTCATTTAAGATGCAGGAGCAATATGTAGATAGAAATACTTTTCATATGGCATTTTATGCCAGTCACTTAGGTTTTCCATAGATAGTTAGTCTACTTGGAGAAATCTCTTGCTTCACTCTTTTTTAAAAATAATTTATTCAGGTGAAATTTAATTAATCATTTTCATGTTAACAATTCAGTGACATTTAGTACATTTACAATGTTATGCAACCACAATCTGTAGTTTCAAGACCATTCCATCAGTCCAAATTAAAACCCTTACCCATTGAATGGTTTCTCACCATTCCCCTCTTACTCAACCCCTGGCAACCACCAGTCTGCATTCTTTCTCTATAGATTTTAAGATATTTATGTAAATGTAATCATATAGTAGGTGACCTTTTATATCTGGCTTCTTATAATTAACATAATGTTTTGGCATAGCAAGTCACAATACTTCATTTCTTTATCATGGCTGAATACTCTCCCATTGTATGCATATATCTTAATTTTATCCATTCGTCTATTGATGGGCATTTAGGCTATTTCCAACTTTGGCTATTGTGAATAATGCTCCTATGAACCTGGGTGTATATGTACTTATTTAAGTACCTCTTTTCAATTTTAGAAGCAGATCTTTAAAAATTAAATTTAATTCCCTGGAAATACATGAGAAGTAAAAGAGAAATTAGATTGACACTGAAATTATCCTTCCAAATTTCATTATCTTTTAGGAACGTATATAGTATAATTTATATCATTAAGACTTAATCTTCTGAAACACTAGTAGATAGAGATGAAATTTTTAGATAAAAAATAATGTCAAAGAACATTGGAAGTTCTCAGCTGTTGTAAATCTCTGACTGAGCTTCCAATAGAATTTGGCAAAGGCAATTATTACCATTCTAAAGAGATTCTTGGAAAATACATGACATTCTTCAGAACTGAAATCCTTCAACATCAGGTACCTTTTGCTAATCAGGCTGTAATAAGATATCCTTGACAGAAAAAACAGCAGAAATAATTTTATGACCATTTTAGGATATGCTCATTATTGTTTTGCATCAATTCTTCATTTCTGCATCAAGTTCTACCACCAACATGGAGGTCTTGTAAAGAGATAGTCGGTAATGCTTACAGCATCCTCACCAACCCTGTGAGCTTCTGATTTAGATTATTACCTACCAATAACTGACTTTTGGTTTGGGCATGAACAGCAGACACTATTCTAAACACTTCAAACACAGGCATATCTTATTTTTTGGTGCTTCACTTTATTGCACTTTGCAAGTATTACATTTTTTTTTTTTTTTTTTTGCAAATTGATAGTTTGTGGCAATCCTGCACTGAGCAAGTCTGTAGGCACAATCTTCCCAATAGCATGTGGCTTACTTTGTGTTTATATGTCACATTTTAGTAATTCTTGCACTATTTCAAACTTTTAAATTTTTATTATATCTGTTATGGTGATGTGATCAGTATTATTTGATATTACTGCTCTCATTGTTTGGGGTACCCATATAAGACAGCAAACATGATTGAAAAATATTGTGTCTGTTCTGACTGTTCCACTGACCAGCCCATCCCCTGTGTCTCTCCCTCTCCTCAAGCCTGCCTGTTCCCTTACACACAACAATATTGAAATAAGGCCAGTGAATAACTGTATACTGGACTCTAAGTGATCAAGTAAAAGGAAATCTCCCATTTCACACATTATATCAAAAGCTACAAATGATTAAGCTTGAAGGCATGTCCAGAGTTGAGACAGGCTGAAATGTAGGCCTGCTGCACCAAATAGTTGGCCAAGTTGTGAATGCAAAGGAAAAATTCTTGAAGGAAATGAAAAGTGATATTCCAGTGAACACATGAATCATAAGAAAGTGAAATAGCCTATTGCTGAACTGGAGAAAGTTTTAGAGGTCTGGATAGAAGATCAAACCAGCCACAACATTCCCTTAGGCCAAAGCCTAATCCAGCACAAAGGCCTAACTGCCTTCAAGTCTATGAAGGGTGAGAGAGGTGAGGAAGTAGCAGAAGAAAATTTGGAATCTAACAGAGTTTGATTCTCACGAGGTTTATCTCCACAACTTACAAGTGCAAAAGGAAGCAGCAAGTGCTGATATAGAAGCTGCAGCAAGTTATCTAGAAGATCTAGCTAATATCATTGATAAAAGTTACTAAACTAAATGACACATTTTTAATATAGACAAAACAGCCTTATATTGAAAGATGTCATCTAGAGCTTTCAGAACTAGAGAGGAGAAGTCAATGCCTAACTCAAAGAGAAGGATGACTCTGTCAGAAGCTAACACAGCTGGTGACTTGAAGTTGAAGCTAATACTCATTGACCATTTTGAAAATCCCATGGTCCTTAAAAATTAGGTTAAATCTGTTTTGCCTGTGGTCTATAAATGGGACAAAAAGCCTAGATGAGGGCATATCTATTTACAGTGTGGTTTACTGAATATTTTAACCTCACTGTTGAGTTCTACTGCTTAGAAAAAAGATACCTTTTTTAGAAAAAAAAGATTACTGCTCATTAACAATGCACCTAGTCATCCAAGAGTTCTGATGGAGATGTACAAGGGATGAAGGTTGCTTCCATGCCCACCATCACAACATTCATTCTGCAGCCCATTGATAAAGGAGAAATTTTTATTTTTAAATCTTATTATTTAAGAAATATGTTTCGTAAGTCTATAGATGCCATAGATAGTGATTCTTCTGATGGATCTTGGTAAAGTAAATAGAAAAACTTCTGGAAAGGATTCACGTTCTAGGTGCCATTATGAACATTTGTGATTCATGGGAGGTGGTCAAAATACCACCATTAACAGGAATTTGGAAGAAGTAGATTCCAACCCTCATGGATAACTTTGGTTCAAGTCTCCAGTGGAAGAAGTAACTGCAGATATTGTAGAAATAGAAAGAGAACTGGAATTAGATATGGACTCTGAAGATGTGACCGAATTGCTGCAATCTCATAATCTTTTAGTGGATGAGGAGTTATTTCTTGTGGATGAGCAACTCCATAAGAGAACTAATGTACTTCTAGTGAAGACGTTATGAACAACAAAGGATTTAGAATATTCCATAAACTTAGCTGACGATATAGCAATAGGGTTTGAGAGGACTGACTCTAATTTTAAAGAAGTTCTACTGTGGGCAAAATACTATCCAACAGTGTTGTGTGCTATAGAGAATCTTTTGTGAAAGGAAGATTCAATCTATGTGGCAAACTTCATTGTTCTCTTATTTTAAGAAATTGCCACAGCCATCCCAGCCTTCAGGAACCACCCACCCGATGGATCAGCAGCTATCAAGATTGAGGCAAGGCTGTCCACCAGCAAAAAGACTTGCTGAAGCCTCAGATTACTGTCAGCATTTTGCAGCAATAAAGTATTTTTAATTAAGGTATGTACACTGTTTTTTTAGACATAGTCCTATTACACACTCAATAGACTACAGTACAGTGTAAACGTATCTTTTATATGCACTGAGAGACCAAAAAATTCATGTGACTTGCTTTACTGAGATATTCATTTTATTGTGGTGATGGTACTGAACCCGCAATATCTCTGAAGTATGGCTATATACATTCTATAGATATTATAAACTAGTATTTTAATAGTTAAAATTTCAGTGTCTGATATATACTATACACACTTTCAATGCTCTGTAGCCACATGTGGTTCATGGCTACAAAGATAATAAAACATTTCCTTCATTACAGAAAGTTCAATTTGACAGTGCTGAACTTGTCGAATAAGACAAGAGTCTCAGAATAATAAGAGATTTTCCCGACCACAGAATCATGAAACAGCATACTTTTTGCAGAGAATTAAAAACATTTTTCATTAATAAAATATAAATTATAATGTCAAGAGTAAAGGGAGATGTAATTGGATTTTTAGCCATAGGCAAGATTATGGCCTCTATGTCATTCTAAGTAACTTAGAATTTATACTCTAGGCCAGGGCATATTTCTACAATAATGTTCCTGTAAGCAGGAATCCATGAGATATTAATTGGTGCTGAAAGAATAAAAAAAAGAAGAAAAGATTTTGCTGACATAAGAAACATAGAAAAGAACTTCCTTCAAATCCACCATTTTGCTGTATTCCACCATTCACATGAATAGATTACATATCTTAATGTTACAATCTAAAAATTTGTCAAATTGGTATTAACTGATCAACACATAAATGCATATATAAGAATTACATCTATTAGATATTGGGCAGGGGGTGGGGGAGGAGGGAGGAGGGGACGGGTATATGTGTACACAAAGAGTGCAATGCGCACCACGCAATAGGATGGACATATTTGAAGCCTGGACTGAGAGTGGGGGGGGGGTCAAGGGCAACACACGTAACCTAAACATCTGTACCCCCATATTATGCTGAAATAAAAATAAATAAATAAATAAAAATATATATAAAACCCCAGCTAATTCTATGTCTTTGAATTGACATGTTCATTCAAGTCTTGATATATTTTCATCCTTAACAGTATCGGACATTACAGTAATTATATTTTGTGGCATATCTTTAATATGGATATTACACTTCTGTTTAAACTATCCATGTATATAGTATGCTAAAGACTAAAGCTTTTGCAACTAATTTAAATTATTAATATAATAAAATATTAGTTATCAATATAAGAAACATGTTAAGGAGTAAAGAGTATTTAACAATTATTTTGGAGGTTACGAAAGCAAAAATGGTTTGAAAATCCTACATTGTAGCACAACAATCACATAAATCCTGAACAAAAATGAATTGCTTTCTCAGAGAAACTGGTTTAAGGAAATAAGGGGAAAAGGTTTAAATATTTAAAGAAAATTATTAAAAAAATTTATAATAGGCCCTCTCACTTTAAGTACTACAAAATGACTTTATTGATAGAACTATTTGATTGATAGAACTATTTTATTGATAAAACTAATTGGTTGACCAATTTTTAGTTTAAACAGCTAAAAACTTGTTACAAAAAATATTCTCATGTATATTGAAGTGAGGATCAGGCAAAATAGAAGAAAACACATAGGATTTAGACATCCTAGAAAAAGTTAAAAAACCAACTTTGCTACCTTCTACCTGTTTAATCTAAGGCACATATCCTAATCTCTTTAAATCTTAGTTTATTACATTAATATGTAGAATAAGGATATTATTCTTGTTTTTATCTGAGAATTTTGATGAGTATTATTTACACTAATCATAAATTTTTCTTGAATATATGAACTAAAATCTATTTTTGAAATTGTACAACTATTAACCTTTTTTCAAACAGTTCAATAGATAGTTGCAATGAATAATTTTACTATATTTATCATCGATTTTGCTGAAGGCACTTACTCATACACAACTTTGCTACCAGCATCTATCTACAAATCCTCTGAAACTTTACAACTGTCAATTACCAACAGTCATCTTACATATGTGCCTAAGATTTCTATACGTTTCTAAATCTTTCACTTTTTAATCATCAGTCTTACCAATAATCTATTAATAAAATATCATGTAACATATCTTGAAAGCTTGAAAGGTTTTAAAAATGTAATGTTATAAGATGCTGATGCTAATATTCCTTCTGACAATCTTCCAATTACAATGTTGGAGAAAAAGGAACAAAATATAATATGGATCTATTTGTTAAATTTCTTTTAAATCATTATGGAAATAATTCAGGGAAGAAAGACAAATAAACAAAAACAATCAGGCTTAAAGCCATCCATTAGTGTTAAAATTTAGAAAGTTAGTATAAGAGACCAAAAGAGGAGGAGAAATCTTAAGAGATAATAATGATATTTTATTTTCAATTTTGATATAAGCTAATAATTGATCTTTTATTTTTACCAATCTGAATTGATAACTGATTATTTCTTGACAGACATCTTAGCACAGACTATTCTATTTTCCCTAGTTGTAGTATCAACTATTTCTATGAATGATGAATTCAAGACAATTATTTTCATTGTGGATTTTAATATGATTTAACATGTGTATCACTTTGTAGCTTTCAAAAATATATTATCCCATGTAGTCATCTTATCATCACTAGCTATTTATTAGAATATTTCAATACATAAATGAAAGGTATGTTTACAACTTGTAGCTGAGACTCAAAGTTATACCTTCTGATTCTAATATGATTTATGAATTAATATGAAATTAAAATATTTATGGAACTCAACAGATAAAGAGAGAAAGAGGAACTTTTCAGGAACAGTTAAATTAGTCTAGAATACGTTTTCAGACTGGTGTAGAGTCAGCAACCTTGATTACTTTGCAAAGCATGGAAACTTGATTTATTCATGTTTTGGTGTTCACAGAATAAGTATATAAACATATTTTGAAGACAGGTGAGAATTATGTATAAGTCTTTCAGATGTATAATAAATATAATTTGTAAAATATCAGACTACCATAAGCCAAGTAGTAAAATGAACTGAAAATATTTCTTATATCCAATGTGCCTCTTCTTGAGATGTGAAATATGAACTTCATTTTTATTTTCTGTGCCAAATCAGAAACATTGATTACTGTATTGTATGGTTAGAAAATAAAATACAATTTTATATAAGATTTAGAATAATTTTGTAGTCCTCTAATACAATCTTCTCACTGTTGAAAATTTTAAAGTAGTATATTAGAATGAAGATCATTGGCTCCTCATTATTTATTCTGAATGTCTTGCAAAAATTTTGGAGTAAACTAATCAGTAATATCACATTTTTTTCTGTATAAAATTCTATAATTTGTGCTTTTTGATTACCTTAAGAAATCTGTCATACAAAAATATTAAGTTTAAACATTAAGCAACATTTTATTATACTATTTAAATTCAACACTTTCCTTAAAGATTCTCTTATTTGAAGACTTCAAATAAGTCTTCAATAAGTAAGAATAACAATGATAGCTCAGATTACTGAAAAGTACATAAATGATAGTAGAGCAGTTGAGTCCTAATTTCTTAAAATTGACATCGGAATTCATATTATTTGTGATGAAAGACATCCATAATAAAGTATTCACTGAAAATTGGAATTTAAAACATTTATCTTCTAAATCTATGGAAAGATAAGAGAGAAAAAAAGAACACACGCAAAATGAATTCTACGTTCAATTCAATGAAATGCAAAGAAACACTGTTTTAAATCAATCACATTAGGAAATAAAATATTTTAGCAGTTACCATGGTGGCTATCTAAAATCATCAAACTGTAAAGACACATAAGTATGTTTCAACATGATTCCTTATTTGCATGACTACTTAAAAAAAAGCTTTCTGTTTAAGTTATCTATCATGATTTCTAGATAAATCGCTGAAGTTCTTTGCTTTAAAATTTGGAAAAATCATAAAAGACAAAATAGGAGTGATCTAATGAAGATAATGGTGACATTTAATTTTCACTTTTGCTCTAAGATGATAATTGAATTTTTGTGTTTACCCATTTAAAATAATAACTGTTTATTTCCTGATAACTATCTTAGCAGAGTAAGCTCTTTCTAAAATCCTCAAAGTAAAAACACTTTTCCCTCAATATATGTATTTATGACAAAGAATACTAGCACATTAAAGAAAGTGTTACTATTAAAACTAACATAGCAAGTACTTTAAATATTTTTCTTTCTTTTGTATTTTTAGTACTTTTACTTTTCTTTTGTACTTTTAGTTCTGTTACTTTCTTTTGTACTTTTTAAGATTGCATATTGCTATAATCATAGTCTGTCTACTGAAATGAAACACTGCTATCCCAACTGCCAGCTACTAGCACGGTTTCTTGATTCATATATGGAGTTTCTGGAAAACCTTAAGTAGTTTAGCCATATTATAAAGGGTATGTCTTCAGCATCATCACAATTACCACATTTATAATTATAATTCTCTACCATTTTGTTACTGTTTAACATTCTTTACTATTAGGGCACATACTGTGTTAAATATGAATATTGTACCTTTGTGACATTTAATTTTGTATTATCATATTTTTAAGCCAATTTGACTAAGTTGTTATATATGCACTTTTCAAATGTATTTTTGTAACGTAAACCAAATTTTCTTTACTATTTTCTATGTTTAGGGCAAATTTCACAAGCAGGTGAACAGAAAGTACTAGGCATTCAGTACTGCTGTTTACTAAATACTATGTTCCAGAAAAATGGTAGGATGACATTTTCTTTTCTTGAAGGCAATCATAACTGCAAAGCTTGTTTTTACAGATGAAATGCAAGCCAATGTGACTTAGCAGGAATTAAGCTGTGTCAGTTACAGGTGGGAGGTTTAAGAGCAATATGTGAGTTACAACCCTCACCTCCTCTGCTGCAGTGATCTTGGAGGTGCATGTTGATGTGAAGCCTCCATCAGCCTCAGTCAACGAGAAGAATTATTGTGCCAACCCACTATGCTTTTAGTGGACTTAGAGAATCAGTGGTATATAAAACTCCACCATGTTAAGATGCTGACATATTTTGGTGGTTTGATACTTCATCCTGCTTAGTATAGTATCACTGATTCACAGAGAGAAAAATTATACCAAATTTTATATACAGAATAATATAAACGCCTGGAAAGAAATGCACAAATTATTTTAATAGTTATTGGTATTTTATACTTATTTTAGTAATAATAATAATAATCAGGAGATAATATATTTAGTTGCACAACTAACATTCTGTGCTTTAGCTACCTACTTATATTTTCTGTGTTTGTTTTGTTTTTCTTAACCAGATAAATGATTATAATTTTCCTGTATCAAAAACAAAATAGTAATATACACATACACACTCACTAACTCATATATCTTATTCTGTCAAAATAACAAAACAGTGTTTATATATACAGCCAGCATACATTGTCACATTTCTCTTATTCTTTTGATATATTATATCATATATTTGGACTACTACAGAATTTAAATAAAAAACAGGATATAAATAATGTTCCTTGGTCAAATGGAAGGCTATATTACTTTATATTGCATTGCTATTGCATGGATTTTATTATGATTAATCTTTTTGCCTTTCCATTGGAATCTCATCAGGTTTCTTAATGGATTCCTTTTACTAGATGTCAACAAATTTATTCCTGATTCTATTACATTATGAAGTAATGCCTGCTGGCAGTATTAGAGTTAAAGTGTCCTGTGGTATTTCTACCACATTTCATAGGTTTAGTAACAACCATGAATAACTGTCAGATGTGAAACTAAAAAGTAAATTTTGACTTGAAACTTTAATCAAGTGTCGAATTGTTCAGCTTAGTTAAATTTTAGTGCTATTTTTCAATTTGTAAATGTAAATTGTGCCAATTCTCTAGTTTAGGCTTTTCAGAACCATGATAATTTTAGCAAGCACACATTAGTTATTTAGAATTAAAATATTTTATGTTCAGAAAGCAACTGCAATATTTTTTCTGGTTTGCTTTATTTTTGTGATAGAAAATCCACCATAAACTATATTGTTATTTAAAAATTCTGTGAATTAAATTATATATTTGTGTTTGTAAAATGCTATGTATCAAAATTCAGTCTTGACTTAACATTCCTAAATAATGTAGATTTGCCTGCTATATCAGGTTGGATCTTTTTGTTCACCCCAAATAATAAGAAGGTACAGAAATGTATATGCACTGGCTACTCAGGAGCATTGTCTGATACATATTAGGTTTCAAGTCATTAAATATCAAACCATCGGAGTGGTAAGCAAAGTAGACATTGCCTGACCTATTCCAGGGAATGATTCTTTCATTTGAAGGTTTTAAATAAAAATATAAGAAATATAATTTTCTTCTTTAGACTATTTTATTACTTCTGTAATAAAACTATTTTAACCATAATTTTCATTGGCATAATCAACAGTCTTTTATAAAGCAATCATGTACATAAAAGGGGCACACAAATTATATGATGGTGTGCATCGTATAAAATTATGTAATTTAGCTTTTACCTTAGACTATGTGATTTCCATATTTTGAACAGAATAAGTATAAATCTAGTATTCAGAAGAAAATATATTTTCACTGATGATCAAGTTAACATTTTGTTGAGTACATAATTATAAATGCCTAGTATCCATCTCTTCTGTCTTTTCAACAGATAATTTTGGAGTAAAAGCACAAATGCTCAGTGTTGATTTCATTTTAACAATTAGTTAATCTGAGAGTTGTGCAATCTCCATCTGGTAATTATGTTCACTCACATTCAGTTTGACAATAATAATGTGTTAATGTTTTCCTCATAGAACAGAAAGTATCTACCAGAAATATTCATTATACATGTGTTAACAGAGATGTGGTAATGTTTGTCATATCTGCTGCACTGAGGGTAATAACTAAAATCATGAAGAGCTAACCACAGATCAAATAGTGAAAAGATAACCACAGATCAAATAGTGGCAATGGTGTGGATCATGGGAACTTTCATATAATCTTATAAGAGTATAAACCAACAAAGTCAGTTCTTCAAAGCCAATGTTGAAGATACAGATTCTATTGATCCAGCGTTTTTACTTCTTGCTTATATCATAGAGAAAAAGCTTTTAAATTTGCCCACAAAAGTCATGAACAAGTATATTCATCACACCAGTGATTGTATTACAAAACAATTGAAAGTTACTGTCCATTTACGGATTAGTTTGATAAGGCTACCGTAATAAAATACCACAGATTGGTGGCTTAAACAATGGAAATTTATTTTCTCACAGTTTTCAAGTTTGTAAGTCTAAGATCAACATGGTGGCAGGTTTGATTTCTCCTGAGGTCTTTCTCTGTGGCTTAGAGATAGCTACCTTTTCTCCATGTCCTAACATGGCCTTTTCTCTGTACATGTTCATACTTGATGTCTCTTTCTTTTCTTATAAGGATATCAGTTATGTTGGATACACTGCCATGCCCTTATGATCTCATTTAACTTTAATTACCTTTTCAAAGACCTACGTGCAAATATAGTCATATAGGAGGCTACGGTTTCAACATATGAATTGGTGAAGGGCATATGATCCACACAATCAACAAAATATGGATAAAATTTTAGGGGTATTTATATAATAAAATAGTAAATAAAAATGAAACTAAGTTATATCAGTCAGCTTAAGCTAAATTATTCTGTGATAAGAAATTATCCCATTTGCTTTCAAGAACAAAATTTATTACTTTCTCACACTACATCATCAGATAATCTCTGACCTGTTCTCCTACCTTTGCATAGAGATCCCCCTATACAATTCGAGCCTTTCATGGAAAAGAGGAAGAAATCACAAAAACAGACCACTGACACTCACCACTTTCTCCATGTTTCTTTGCTCAAAACAACTCATGTCCAATTGTGACATAAACAGCACAGGGATAATTCATCCACTGGAGAAGGAGCAAATATTTTACACTGTACCACAAAAAGAAATCAACGTAGCTTTTAGATATCAGAATGGATAAATATCACACGAAAAGTGATGAAAAGGAGTTGAATATTGATATATATACAGTATAATATAATAGTATAAAATACAATAGAATTCTTTGAAGATATTCATTTATTTAATACCATTATAAAAACATGCAGAGGAGATGATAAATGCAAAATTAGGGATAGTGGTTACTTCTGAGGGATCATGAATATGTATTTGGGGAAGTAGGCCCACAGATGTGTGTTATATTAGTCTACATGTCTTCTTTATGTTTGAAAAGATTCAATATACATGTTCCTAGCATAAAAAAATGATAAGTATATAAAATAATTCATACGTTATTTAGATTGATTTAGCCATCTCACAATGTATACATATATTGAAACCATTTTTGTTAATTAAAAATAAACACATAAATAAATAAAAATATCGTAGATAACTTAGTTGTTACAAGAATAATGAGGTGTCTATAGATTTTCTTGTACTTATTTAGGATTTATTATTATTTTTATTTTGAATTAAATCTAACAGGAAAAGGGTACATAATAAACTTTCCTGGTTTAAAACTTTTTAAATTTATAAACATGTCCTGCATTTACACATGTATATCTCCTAGTCAGTGTGCAATTTGAGTTTTAGATCATACTCACTTTTGAATGAACTATGCCTAAAATAGTAGATATATTATTAGAAATAAATAGATCTTTTTTAAGATCTTACATTTTGAATACTTTATTTTTTTAAATGTGCAAGTATTACTGTTAAAAAAAAATAAAATCCATTTAAATTTTTGTTTTGAGCTGTTCAGTAATCACTTTGCTATTTAGTTTCATGTTTAATTCCTTGACCTCCTCATCACCAATTGCTTTCAACAACAAAATATATTACTTTATTTAATAGCTATCATGAATAAATCTGGTACATTATCATTTTTCTTTATTTATAAATATTAAGGTCAAACATTCTACTCTTGATCATAATCTTCTTTTTTTTGTCACAAATATCCAGCTTTGAATCTTTTACATATGTGTGACAAAATGACAGAAGGGCCAGAAACTTAGAACATTTGCATGAATGTTATCAGATGATGAACTACAGCCAATAGCACACACTTAGTTACCTAGTAAAGGTCCTCCTCAATTTCTTACTAAAAAAGATATCTTAATTGGAGGCAGCCTCGAGGAGATAAATCAAGATGGAGGACAGAGAAAGGCACTTCTGGGAAAGTTTTTTAATTTTTCTTTAATAATAGGAAATCCCTTTTCCTGCCCCTTCTCTTCTTTCTTTCTTAGGATGCTGGTGAGAAAACAATGTTTGGAACTGCAAAATTCATCTTATGATCATGACAGAAAGACCAAAAATTCCACCTACCACCACCCAGAGCCTTGATACTATTGCACTGCTGAAGGAACTCTGAACTCTACCTCAAGGCATTTTGTTGCATAAGGAAAGGTAATTTGGTAAGCCACTGAAAGACATACATGTGTTTTATTTTTATCAATCTTGATATCAATCCAAAATCCATCTTGATAGCAAAATCAAAGCTAATTAAGTAGGAAAATATAAAAGGAAGAATACATGATACAGAGATTGGGAATAAGTAGAATTAAGATGAGGATTAAGAAGAATTTCCTTGACAGCTGAGTTCACAAAATACAACCAATTGATTCTACAATTAATTTATAAATTAATTCAAGACTACAAACTTCAAATAGATCATATATATTTTCTGAAATTTCTAATAATTTCCTGTGTTCAACTCACTTCTGATTTGCCACAGTGTTGATCTCCACTCTTTTCAAACCTCCATGTTCCACTCATCCTGACTCTTCGTTTTCATTAGAAGACATCTCTCTCTTTAGACAAAGCTCTTAAAAGAGAATCTTCTCATCATTGTCTACATATCAACCTTATAATTAATCATAGCCTCATCTTCCCCTTCCCTGCCTTTCTCTTTCTCTTTTTTTTATTATTCCAAGGTATTGTGAGGGTACAAACATTCTAGTTACACTTTATGTCTTTGCCTCACCCAAATGCAGGTTAAAGGCATGCCCTTCCCTCCCTTTAGTGCTCCCCATGCCCTTTAGTTGTAGACAATTGAGAACCTCTTCTTCCTCTCATCTAAAGAAAACATTTCCACCATTTCTTGAAGTTCTTTCCTTTTTCTCCTTGTCCAGAATCATGTTTTATTCATGCTTTCTCTCCTTTTAAAAACTCCTCTCAACTGGCTTTATAAAAAATCCTAAAACCTCTTGCTCTTATGTGTCAGATGAAATATTTTGTCTTTTTTTTTCCTGTTAGTAAGTCTGCCTTTAGCTTATGGATGCATAGTTTTTTGTCATATTCTTCATATATGCTGGATATTTGTGTTTTTAAAACTGTTAGACATATCCAGAATAAACACTTTTCCCACCTTGTCCCACATATGTGCATGCTATTAATTTTGACTCTTGATAAAATGAAATTCTTTATTTTAATGTGGCCAAATATATAGTGTCCTTTTATGGTTAGTTTTTTGTGTTTGTTTTAGAAAATATTTGTCCACTTCAAACTCAT
>CAUYSK010080193.1:0-33266 GCA_963575035.1 Avahi laniger | reverse complement strand
AATGAGATGATCATAGCTTTTTGCCCTTCATTTTGTTAATGTAATGTATCACTTGCATTTATTTGCATATTATATGGACAGGAATGACTCTATCTTCAATGCTTATCTACTGTATTCACTTCTGACTAACCCCAAGTCCAGACATGTCTCCAAGATGTCTATTTGATATACTATACTCTCTGTAGATATACTTCTTTACTGTGAGTTATGCCTTTACTCCCAAACACCCTTTTATGTTATTTCACAAATCAATAGTCTGTGAAACCCACAGAATTCATCCGGTCATCTGCACATTCCTTCCTGAGCACTAATACCTTTCTCCCCAAGGTATATAATCCCTAGGTCAGATGGGTTGTAGTACAGAGATCTACCTGTCTTGTAGCTGCTCAAGACCACACATCTGTCCATAAATTCCTTTAATAAATCATCATTTATTGACAAACTGGATTTTTCTACCTCATTCTTTGGTTCCTCATCCCCTTTAGCATTTGGAGGCCACTTTGCATATATGGTCCTTTCACAGAACACACATGTTGAACCGTCCTTGCATTCGTAGTACAAATCCTATTTGCTCTTGGTGAATGATCCTTTTAATGTGTTGTTGAATTCAGGTTGCTGATATTGTGCTGAGATTGTTTCCCTCTATGTTCATAAAGGATATTAGCCTGTATGGTTTTTTTTTTTTCTTACAATGTTTTTGTCTGGCTTTGATATTAGGGTAATGCTATCCTCATAAAAAGCATTTGGAAGTATTTCCTCCTCTTCAATTTTTTTGGAAAAATTTGTGAAGGATTTGTGTTAGTTCACCTTTAAAAATTTGGTGGAATTCAGCATTGAAGAGATCAGGTACTAGGCTTTTATTTGGTTTTGAAGAGATCAGGTACTAGGCTTTAATATAGGTTTTATATTACTGATTCAACCTCTGTGCTCCTTATTGGTCTATTCACATTTTCTATGTTTTCATGATTTAATTTTGGTTGATTATATGTGTCTAAGAATTTATCCATTTCTTCTAAGTTATCCAATTTTGGGGCATTTAATTTTTCATAATAGTCTTTCAGAATTCTTTGTATTTCTATCGTATAAGTTGTAATTTCTCTTCTTTCATTTTGGATTTTATTTATTTGAGTGTTTTTTCCATAGATAGTCTACCTAAAGATTGGTGATTTTGTTTATCTTTTCAAAAAACCAATTTAACTTTGTTGATATTTTAAATTGTATTTTTAGTCTCTATTTCATTTGTTTCTGCTCTGATCTTTGTTATGTGTTTTCTTCGGCTCACATTGAGCTTTGTTTGTTCTTGTTCTTATATTTTCTTAAGGCATAATATTATGTTGTATATTGAAGATCTTTCTTATTTTGATGTAGGCATTTATTGTTATAAACTTTCCTCTGAGAACTCCTTTTGCTGCATTCTATAAGTTTTGTTATGTCACATTTCCATTTATCTGTAGACATTTTTAAATTTCTCTTTTAATTTCTTCTTTGACTCATTGTTTGTTCAGGAACATTTTGTTAAACTTTTTGTTTGTAAACTTTTAAACATTCTTCCTCTTAGTGATTTCTAGTTTCAAACCACTGTGGTCAAACAAGGAACTTGATATGATTTCAATCTTCTTAAATTTGCTAAGATTTATGTTGTAGAGTAACATATAATCTATTCTGGAAAATATTTTGTGTTCTCTTGAGGGAAAAAATGTATATTCTGTTGAAGTTTTATTTAATGTTCTATTTATGTCCATCAGGTGTACTAGTTCTATGGTATTGCAAGTCTTATGTTTACTAATTAATTTTCTGTCTAGATGATCTGTCCATTATTGAAAACAGGATAATAAAGTCAACTAATATTATTATATTGCAGTTTTTGTCACCCTTCAGGTCTTTTAATAATATTTTCTTTATATATTTAGGTGCTCTGATGTTGAGTTCATATATATTTACAATTGTTATAACTTTGTGATGAATTGTCTGCTTAATTATTAGGTAATACCCATCTTTGTTTCTTTTTACAGTTTTTGATTTAAAGTCTATTTTGTCTAAGTATAGATACTCCTCCTTTTTTTTCATTTCCTTTTGAGTGGAAAATGTCTTTTTACATCCCTTCACTTTCAGTCTTATACATGACCTTAAAAGTGATGTGAGTCTTCGGTAAGCAGCATATAGCTGGTTCTTTGTCCTATTAATTCCTTCATTCACTCCATGTCTTTTTATTTAAGAATTTAATCCATTTACATTGAAGGTAATTATTGGTAAACAAGGATTTATACTGTCATTTGTTAATTATTTTCTGATTATTTTGTAGATAATTCATTTCTTCTCTCTTTTTACCTTGCTCTGTGATTTGATAGTTTTCTGTAGTGGCATATTTTGAATCCTTTCTACTATTGATTTTTTTTGTTTGTTTCTACCATAGATTTTTGTTGTGGTTATCATGAGGCTCATGTGGAACATTTTTCACTTATAACAGTATATTTCAAGCTGATAACAACTTATTTTACTCTCTTACTTTCATATATATTTTATGTTTTTAATGTGAGGATTTACATGACTTTGCAATATATATCCCTTGACAATTTATTTCAGGCATTGTTATTATTAATAATTTTCTCCATTAACCCTCATCCTAGGGATCAAATTACATATCACAATTACAGTCCTAGAGTATTGTGAATATGGCTCTCTATTACTTATACCATTGGGTTTTGTGCTTTCTGAAATTTTATGTTATTAATTAGCAGCCTTTTGTCTCAGCTTAAATAATTCCCTTTAACAATTCCTGTAAGGCAAGTCCAGTGATAATGAACTCCTTTGTTTTACTTTTAGGTAAGATAGGAAGGCTGGAGGCTGCTGGAGGCAACGAGAGTGGGAGAAATTCCCATCCCACAGCAGAGATAAAACTGAGACAATGTCCTTTCCCTTGGAAAATATGCATGTGTTATTGAGGAGGCTTTGGGTGTATTTCACAATAGTTATTTTTTCCCTTTCCCCTGCCAGAGTAATGAGGGAATCTTTCTTGGATATCTGTCATGAGAACTTAATTGGTTCCTGGAAGGAAAACCCACACAAATAAGACTTTAGCTCCCTGTTTCATCTCACTGTCAGGCTAGTTCACACTCATCCTATAGCAATTAGGTCAAATTACCGTTCAAGTGTTTTTATCACTCTAATTCTCCAGTGACCTCTATTCCACATTGGCAAATTTAGGCTTTCTATCAATAGATGGATCTGTCTCTCCAAATTTCGGGGTGGCAGTTTTCCCTCCTACCTCACTTCTCCAATGAAATAAGAAAAAACATTGGTTATCTGTTTATCTAACTTTTTTTGTTGCTTATTCTAAAGATGGGAGTAATGACTCGCCAGCTCTCTTCTACATGTTGAAGCTTAAAATGTCAAAATGATTACTTTTTGCACATAAAATCTTGATAAACTAATTGTGGGTCACTCACTGCACATTTATTTGTGGCAGCAAAAACACAAGAATAGGTTATTTACTGATTAAATAAAATGTAGAACTATAAATTTAATAAAAACACCTCCTATGAAGATAAGAATGAAAAATGGGATTTCTCTAGAAAGGGTATAAATTTTTGAATACTTACTTAAAAAACAGAACACTTTCCTATATAATTGATAGATTTATTTCAAAAGCACATAAATATATATTCATATAACACCAACCTATAGAATTCCCCACACCTGGGGAATATCGAGTCTGGTAATTTCTACACTAATTAGATTTAACATTAGGCTAAGGAAAGGACAATTCAATTTTAGCTTTTAGGACATGAGCTGATTTATTCAGGGGTCAAAATGAGAATGTTTCCCTGAAAAGCAATGAATCGACTCAATGCATTCCATATACCGTACATTACTTTTTATAGCTAAGGAGTCCTTGATATTTTTAGGATTGCCAATAATTTTTATGTGTTTGTGTTCCTACTTTAGAAATTAGGAAAGAAATGTATGATACTTGGCACTTCAGCCATTTGTTCATTGTATGTGTGTATACACCACATATTTTTTCAACTGCTTTTTGAAGATTTAAAAGGATTTCTCATAATGTTTCTGCAACATCAGTAAAATAGGTCAGACAGTATGTGAGCTCAAATGAAAATAACTAAGAAAGACTGCCCATGGACTTACTTCTCTTTTTTGGCTTTCTAAACCTATCCGCCCTGCTGAATAGAGACTTTCAATAGGAGAAAGAAAATACAGGCTATTGTGTAGGTGTTTAAATTGTGTGCACTGACCTAAACCAAAATTGTTAACATAATTCAGAGTCATAAGTTTTGGCAGATGAGTGTGTGAATGAAAAATGCACACTATGTGGAATACAGGGTGACATACTTTTTTCTCAACTGACTGGTTAATGCAGCTGTGTCCTGTCTGTCCTATATACAACAGTTCTAAAATTTTGAAGGAGACAGTCCTTTATAAAAACATGAAACATCTTTTAGAATAGTAAAACTTGGTATTATACTATGATATTAAAATTTAGCTTATATTTATGATTATTTTAGAGAGGAAATATCAAGATGCAATGCATGATGGGCTAAATTGATTACAAATGGCTTGTGTATTTTTCCCCCTCTGGGGCACTTTCCTGAGAAATAACTTGTGTATTTTAAACACTGAGTAACCAGTGAATAACGAACAGCTAATAGAGGCAAGAAGATACAGTTACAAAATAGAACATGAGGATTAGTTAAATGAAGTACCCCCAATAATGCAAATTTAAGACTGAAATTTCTAATCTTGTGATTATTCTATACAGACAATATTATCTTGGACAGTTGAAAATTTAGAGAGGGAGTCTGCCTGTAAAAGAAGGATTCAGATCAATCAGTCAGTGAAATACATCTGAATTCATATTCAGGGGCAGGAAATTTTGTAGATTACTCACAGGCTTCAAAAATCCTGATTTTCAATGTCATTTGGTCTCCTTGCTCACCTTTAAGTTTGATTTACGCTGTGAAATAAATGGCATATATCCTTGTCGCTGTATAAAGGTCACCATCAATAAATAAGTATTTTTAACACTATTTTTTTTCCTTCTTTTTCCAAATTGAAATTTAGAGGGAGGAGGTTTTGGTGGAAAGCCCTGGCTTGCTAACTCAGAGAATAGATTGGCCCCTAAGGAGGAGAAAGGGTATAAAGGGAACAAAAGGCTTAAAATGCCTTCTTTGTAAAACTCTAGCCAGCTATTAAAAAATGGGAGGGAACCCAGAAGATAATGAAGATAAATCACATCCTGAAGCCTTCTTATATTTTAACCTAAGATTTACAACTTGTGATTTTAATATTTGAAAATCATTTCTATGATGCCTGACATTTAGACAATTGTTTAAGAGAAAAAAAAATAACTGACAGGAAAAGATTAGCTGGACTGTGCTCTGGACATGGAGGAATGCAAATAAGAGTATGCAATTGTCAAACAGTGCACATCAAAACCACTGTGGAGACAAATAACCAGACTGAGTGACTTTCAAACTAAGAAACTAGGTCAAAAATCAGATAAAGTGTGTGTCTGTAACAGCAGCATTTTGTTATCTAAATTGCTCACGTTTTGATATTGAATATTAGTGTGTTTACTTTTAACTGTACGTGGCTCAAAATGTCATTTACACATTAACTTTTTTTTTCATAAAATATTTAAGGCAAGTTAATAGCCCAAATAAGCAGTAGTTTTTAGTCACAGCTTAATCTCACATTATTCACTCCAGATAATCATCAGAGTTCAATTGCTCATTTGAGAGTCTTTCTCTCAGATATTAAAAGAATTTTTTGAGACTTCAAAAATAGCCTAATAAAGTCGAGTCCCCTGGGAGAAATATCAACATAAAACATTGTTCATCTTCTCTAAACTTAGTTAATACTGATAGTAAATCCCTGTTAAAAGAAGACTTGGTAATAATTTAGATTGGGGTTAAAGAAGATCAGTGATTTCAGGAAGACACAAAGCTGGGGTGGAAGGGAGAGAAGTTCATGAGAGAAGTTAGTACCCACATGCACACACACACACACTCACGGAGTACTTGCATCATGAGCTCATCTTTACAGCTTATTAAAATTTTCAACATCTATTTAGCCAGGGTTAGTTTGAGTCACAAACAATGAAAATGTTTTATTCACCATTCACTCCGTTTTTTTTTAGAGTCATTCTGAATTTACATAGCTTCTTCCATTTTCTCTTTCATCATGTCCTTGGCCCTTTACATGCAATTGGCCTACAACACGTGATGCTCTCTGCACCTAACCATCCCAGTTCACCGCTTTGCCCAGTGAACCCATTGCCCCTGGGTATGAGAAGCATCTTGTTTCAATCTCTGAATCTTACAATCTGCTTTTCTTGTAGGGCTCTTGTGGTGTAAGAAAACATTTTGGACTCTACGGTAACTTCCTGAACTAAGATATGCCTTTCCACTACTCCTCCCTTCTTTTTTTTTTTTTTTTTTTGAGACAGAGTCTCACTCTGTTGCCCAGGCTAAAGTGCCATGGTGTCAGCCTAGCTCACAGCAACCTCAAACTCCTGGGCTCAAGCGATCCTCCTGCCTCAGCGTCCTGAGTAGCTGGGACTACAGGCATGCACCACCATGCCTAGCTAATTTTTTCTGTATATTTTTAGCTGTCCAGCTAATTTCCTTCTATTTTTAGTAGAGATGAAGAAGTCTTGCTCTTGCTTACGCTGGTCTTGAACTCCTGATCTCAAACAATCCACCCACCTCGGCCTCCCAGAGTGCTAGGATTACAGGTGTGAGCCACTGCGCCCGGCCTGGCTGTCCCTCCTTGAATTATGTTTCACTCCTTTGACCAGAACTGGCATTTCCAGAGCTGGTCATGAGACATTTTTTCTTCTATTGTCTGTTCTAAGAAACCTTCATCAGCATTCTCCTTTTGAACTCCATCCTAAGCCTATTAATATCTTCCACTCACACATCTCCACGCACCCATTAAGGACATAAATAAAACATAACTCACATTCATGTTTGTAGGTAACATATCGTCTTTAAATTTTATCTGAATCATATGACCTTTCATAATATGAGGACTTGATGGCCATCAAATGCACCACGCAGATCTGCTGTGAGGAACATAATTGAAAGCCCCACCATCTTCAAGCTGAGGCCCTGTTCCTACAAGCTGCTCTCAGCCAGGACTGGGACTGGGGCTCAGTTCTTGCAAGATGAGGCAATTTTGGCTCAAGTATCACTTGTCTCTCTGCCTGAATGAACCTTTCTTGGAACTAGGCTGTAATCTGAGATTCTTAATAAAGTTCTCTTTCTTTTCCTTTCTCTTTCTGCAGTGTCAGACCTGTATCAGATGAAAAGCTCACCCAGCTTCTTCCCTCTCAAGCTTCACAGGCATTTCTCACAATCAATATTTTCCAGATCTAATCCAGTTTAGTACTGGTCCTTGGAAGACCCAACTTGACATAAGAACATAATCCCTATGGTTGTTTTTCCAAATATTATGTCCATTAATGGATTTTGGTATAAAGTAGTGAACAATTTTATGGCTGCCCGTGTTGGAAGCATTTGAAATAAAATGACAATTCTGTCTAGCACTAGTTGTGTGATTTTAGGCTGTCATTTCAAGTCTCGGTTTTCTACTTTGTAAAATAATAATAATAATAATAATAATTATCTCGTGCTGGTTTATTGTGTGGAGGACTAGGATTCTGACGCATGGCAAACATCCATTAAGTAATAATTTTAAAAGTCATGAATGAAGAATCAGAAATCTTCAGGAAATTCATATTAAAACTTGAAAGAATGAGCACTGAAATGGAATTGTTATATTTCTTGCTAGAACTAGGAAATTTCAGTTTGAATAGAGAGGAAGAAAGATTGACACGGTCCATGGGATCTCCTGGAATCACCTCTTCAGAGCTAAAGTTTTCTGGAGAACCTTGGGGAGCTAAAGCACTGACATGCTCTCAGGGATCTCACCAGGTCTTATTTTTTGATAGGAAAGAATCATAATTTCATGGAAAATTTAGCATTAGGACTCTATTGACCTTTGGAATCTGAACTTTTGAAATTTAAACTTCAATAATGATTTTTTTGCTTTTACTTGAAGGATTACAGAAATGAACTCCTTATTTCTAATTTTCCCTAAATTTTCCCTAAAATTCTCTAAAATTCCCTAAATTTCTCTAAATTTTCTAATTATGGTTATTCAAGGTAATTGGTGCTGTGTCCTCATGTTGCTTAATTCTGAACCAACTAAAGCAAATGACAACAAATATACAGTGATTCAGAATCTTTACAATGTTTGAATATAGTGGATACAGTATTGAAGAAGACTATAGGTATTTCAGGTAAAATGTTTATCTGCAATGCTCTGCTGTATAAGAAAGAATTCATAAGGTTGCATTTTGTTTTATTATCAGAGCAGACCACGGATTAATATTTTGGTATTAATATTTAATAATTGATACAAAGAAAATGAACCAAATTATTGCAAATTCTACACCATATAGGTAAAGGACAAGATATATAAACATGGAATGCCTTTCTAGCTTAAGTATACCATGACATGCATGACAGAAGAGAGGTTAAAAGGTCAAGGCTGTCATTTCATATAATGTAACTTTCCTAAAGAGCAGATGCTATTGCAAGTCAGTGATAAGAAAATAATGAGCCATATTTCTTTTGATAATAAGATTATGCTTCAAGAACCAGTTTGGCTTTTTTTTTTTAAGTTTATTCACATTTTGGTTAGGAGTTAAAAACAATATGTCACCTCCTAGATTATTGGTGCAAGAAGATAGGTCACAAGTAGAAACAACACTTTATAGACCAAAAGAAAAGTGGCCAAACAGAAATTCTTTAATAGATATATTTGCAATTACTTTCTGAGAAATTATGTACAAGCAGTGATTCTATCTGAGCAAATGGATGTTATTTTAGAAGATTTAATAAATAGGAAATTATCTTGAATATTGTGAGAAAGCAGTTCCAATGGAATAAAGAACATGGGTTTTCTGAAAAATCGACTAACAACATGATCATGCTACATGTGCATATTCAAGAAATTGGTGAATTTAAGAGAATAAATGGAAAGATTGATAGACAAAAATAAAATGTCTTTATTATTAAAATATTTAGAAAATCATAATCAAATAGTGCATTTGCTAAGAGGGCTGGGCATGAGCACTATACCTAAGAATCATGACAATTTAAAAGAACTTTTTTCCTTAAGCCACGAATTGGCAAACTTTTCTGTAGAGGCTTGCAGAGTAAATAATTTAGGGTTTGCAGGCCATTTATGGCCTTTGCCCCATACTATTTTTTTAAACAATTTTTAAACTTTAAAAAATTTTCCTAGCTGGGGGTAGAGCATACAAAAACAGACCAAGGGTCATATTTGGCCAAAGGACTGTAGTTTGCCTATTTCCGATTAGTATTCTTGAAATAAAATTGTCTACACCCTACACAGGGGATGCAGCAGATGAGATGAGATAAATGAAGTCTCTTGATAAGATAATGAATCCGAAAGAACAGAAAACCCAATCACCAGATTGTAGGATATTACATATTTTTTAAAGAGGAGTGAAATACCTGTAAATGAGAAACTTACCTGATTGGACTATCATATGTAAATGCAATCAATACCATACCTTCATTTCCACAGTCAAGCTGATACATTTGATTTTAGGTTTTTGTTCTTTCTTTTGCCTTCCTGCCCTTTTCTCTTCTATACATAAAAATAGTTTATGATTTTTTTAAATAGAGATGACTGAGTATCACCTTCTATCCTATTTAACATAACAGATTAAGTGGGAAAAGTTGGTAAAGAATTGGTAGTTATACTGTGATTTTTATTTGTTATTTTCCATAGAGAATTATTTGGTATGGCTTAAATTGAACATAACAAAAATGTCTATACTATCTTGTAATTACAAGACTGCTTTACTTTGAGACATTTTAACTTACACAGAATAATAATCTACATAACATCTATAGAAAAAAAGGCAAAGGGCTTTAACTGCTTTTAGCATCTCTATAAATCAGAAGAAAGATTTTCAAAGAGAATAAAGAACGTATTTTTGTGGCATTCTGAAATATCCTTATTTGGATTGCTAATTATAATCAGCACACACATTACAGTGTTTCATCTGAAAAGTAATATATTTCACTTTTGACCTTATAGCCTTCTATGATGTCCTTATGCAGAATTCACATTTCAATGACAAAGGCAGCCAGAAGAGAAGTCTGCTGATGGATGTTAAGAGCTTCCTGCGGATGCCCGTCATGATACTCTTTTGATCACTCTGGGTAGGACATTTTATGCAAGATGCTCCACTTCAATAGATGTGATTCTAATCCTCAAATGTTTGTGGTTTCCAAACAAACTAAGAAAGAAAGAAACAAAGGAGAGGAATATGACATATAAAAAGGGAAAAAGATAATTAAAACTTACAGAAGAAAAGGGGGAAAAAAGAAAAAACTAAAGGGCAAGGTGGATTTCACCATGTGTAAAATAAACATTAACATTAATATAAAAGTGGTATAAAATGTCAAAGAAAGAAGAAACAAAGTATGGGAAGAAGCAACTTAAAATTTTCCGCTTACTTGAACTCTTTGAGTAAACCATTTATTTTACAGCTGCTTTTGATTTGAGAGTAGCAACAGCAGTTGAATTGAACCTATATGTTCAACAAATACACATGGGTATCTTTTGACATTTTAGCAACTTTTGTATTGCACTGAAATGACAAATCTTGAAAAATGTAATAAGACAACCTAGAACTGGGCTGATCAATGCAGTAGGTCCTAGCCACGGTGGCTGTTAAGCACTGCACATGTGGCAAGTGCAACTAAGGAACTGAAATTTGAATTTAATTATTTTTTGTTTTCATTTGAGATTAAAAACTGAAGCACTATATAATGCTTTTGTACCACACACAACTTTACCTTTTTCACAGGATTACATTTCACTATCATCATTATTTTAGAAAATAGCATTATTCTATTATTACTGTATTGAGCACAAGCATTATTTCTAGTATTACACATAAACATAGCACATTGGTAAGTGTAAACTAATTAGTTGAGTTCAATTTTTTATACACAGATGTAACACTGTAGTGTGTTTTTAAAATATTTTATCGAGGCAGAATGAGTTACAGTGATACTTATATAAATTGTAATTCATAGTTAAATTGAAATATTGATTAAGTGTAACTAAATTCTTTTCCAGATTTGAAAAGTTATTAACAAACTTCAAAATTCAAAACGAAGGCATACTACTGATACAGAACACACTGAAGCTTATACTGAAAGTACCATAAAAATAAAAGCAAACAAAAAAATACCCGGAAGAAGGTATGTGTACATTTTCTGACTTGTGGAAATTACAGTTTGCTACTGTGGAGTAAAGAGAAAAAGCTGCCTGTTTGTTGGGCAAAATAATATTAAATATAATAAAATATAAAATAGCAACAGACATGTTCAGCAAAAAGGTGAATTTCTTGAAACATTTCCTCACAATAGTCAAAAATGATTGATTTTATTCTCCCTGACTGTTAAAAAGTTTTTGATATGGTTTGAAGGGAGGAAATATATATGTGCTTATTTTAATGTCTTATGACATTATGTGAGTGTGTGTATCTTAAATCTTTTCTTTTAAGTAGATGAAATTTTGTTGGTTTATTTTTTTATATATTTTACATAAAATTTAGATGGAAAATTTATTAAAGTTCAAAAATAGTTTCACATTAATTTCCATAACAAGTTTAATAAGCATTATATATCAATGCAATAATACATACATAATTAATAAGCATTTATGATGTGAATTTAAATGTTGAAACTATTTCAAAGGCTTATAATTTTGAATGTCATTATATTTATGAAATGTAGCTAATTTCAAAAAGCTTTCTATGTTTTTTTAATTAAAAACTGCTTCCCAAACTTGTAACAAGAATAACACGTGATGTTGCTATTTTCTTATGCAGATTCTGGGGGGAACTGACTAGTGTTATATGAACACGTGGTGTATATATGATACACACACACACACACACACACACACACACACACACACACACATCATGGAGTACTACTCAGCCATAAGAAGAAATGAAATAATGTCATTGGCAGCAACTTGAATAGAACTTGAGACCATTATCTTAAGTGAAGTATTTCAAGAATTGAAAAACAACTGCCATATATTCTCACTAATAAGTGGGAGCTAAATGATGGTTACATGCAGGTACAGAGAGATGTAAAGGACATGCGAAACCAAGAATGGGGGAGGTTAAGAGGGGTCGAGGGATATAAAAATTTTCCAGTTGGGTACAATAAATGCTATTTTGGTGATAGGTACACCAAAAGCTCTGACTTAAGCATTACACAAGTTTATGCATGTAATAAAACCCTTGTAGCCTCTTAATATTTTTTTAAAAAAGGGCTCTGAACAAACATCTTTCAAAAAAAGACATACAAATGAATAACAGCCACATGAAGAAATGTTCAATACCACTATTCTTGGGGAGGTGCAAAATAAAACCACAAAGAATAAGAACGGTTGTTATCAAAAAGAAAAAAGGTAAGCCCTGGTGAGGATGTGGAGAAAAGGAAACGCTTTTACACTGTTGGTGGGAATGTAAATTAGTATGACCATTATGGAAAACAGTATGGAAGTTGCTCAGAAAAACTAAAATGAGAAATACTATATGACCAGGCAATCCACTCTGTGTATTTACCTAAAATGTATGAAATCTGTATGTCAAAGAGATGTCTTCACTCTTATGTTCATTGCAATGCTATTCACGATAGCCGAGATATGAAATCACCATGTGTCTATCAAGGGATGAATGGATAAAGAAAATACTGCACACACAAACACACACACACACACACACACACACACACTTGAATATTTTCCAACCTTAAAGAAGAAAGAAATTCTGCCATTAACACCAAAATGCATGGAATTAGAGAACATTATGCTTTTGAAATAAGACAAGCACAGAAAGACAAGTACCACATGTTCTCATTCTCACTTATATGCAGAATCTAAAACAATTGAACCCATGGAAGCAGAGAGTAGAAAGGTGGTTACCAGATGCTGGAGGATGGGGAAATGGGAAAATGATAGTCAAAAATAGAAAAGCTCAGTTATTAATAGATAGAAGAAATGAGATCAAATTTTTATTTTTTTAATTTTTTAGATCAATTATACAGCATGGTAAATATGGTTAATAATTGAGTACTATACATTTAAATTACACTGAGAGAGTAAGTTTCACATGTTCTTAACACGAAAGTGTTAGACATTTGTGTTATTAAGTATGTTGATTAGCTTGATTTAACCATTTCACATGATATTCAAAAATCAAAATACTATTTTGTACCCCATAAATATAGGAACCTCTATTTTATCAATTAATGGAAAAATAAATAATACGAGTAAAGCAAAAAGTTAAAAATTAAAAATTAAACATGAAAAAATTCTATGACTAAATAAAATACACTTATGTCTCTGTATGTATAGGGGATTGGTTTCCTGGTCCTCTGCAGACACCAAAATCCAAAGATGCTCAAGTTCCTTATATAAAATGAAAGAGTATTTCCATACAACCTACAGGCATCCTCCTGCATACATTAAATCATCTCTATATTACCTATAATGCCTATATAATTTAAATAATTGTTATACAGTTTTCCTTTTTTATTCGTATTATTTTTATTGTTGTACTGTTATTTTTTGGTTCTCTTTTTTTCCAAATATTTTCAATCCACAGTTGGCTGAATCCACAGATGCAGAGCCTGTGCATATGCAGAGCCAACTCTTTGGTATTTTTTGAGTATTTTCCATGTGTCTGACACCAGAATAACCTCCTTAGATGGATTGTCTTTGGTAATATTTACAAATAAATTTTTAGTCCAACTTTTAAAGTAAAGAAATTTTGTTTCACAATTAAACTTGTTTAATATGACCTTGGCTTTCAAGAGGCAGAGATGCTTGCTGAGGTAGGTTCAAAAAACTTTTGATAGTTCACTTCCTATACTTACTCTACTGATTGAGAAGTGTAAGGCACAGAAGACTTCCTCGTTTGCTTCTATAAAGGAAGAAATAATAAATCATGCTGAAACTCATTTTAAAGTTCAAAAATTATATAACCACATCCTGTTTTCCACATTATATTAAACCTAATGTAATTGTGCAAACATGTAGCTCTCTAACAAAGTGAGATTTTTTAAATTCTCCATTCATTTTGTTGAAGCTGTTCAATATCATGCTGCACAAATCATCATAATAGATTAGAGAAGCAGGATATTACTTAGCAGTGTTTTTAGTACGATATAAACAATAACCACAAACAATAGCCCAGATAAATAGACTGCCCATGACTTAATGAATAAATTCTACCAACAGCTTTAATTTGCATCATAAAGCCAAACTATTTTTAAAGCCTATAGTAATGTTGAAAATAAGTACAACCTTGAATAATAATTTTTCATTTAAGGGAATAATCACAAATGTACATGTCATAAAGTATTTTTCTGAAATGACATTATATGTTATGCCATAATACATTTGTCTGATAAGGTGTTGCTCATAGTGTACAGAAATGCTAAAAAAAGTTTAGTAAAAATTTATATAATAAAATATAGGATTTTGATCATATCTATACCTGACTCATTTAGTTTTTCTCATTTTTCTCATCTTGCATCACTCAGAAACACTTACTTTCTTTAAATCCCATAAATCTTAAAATCTTAAAATACAGAATTACTCTTTATGCTATTCTGCTAATTTCACAATTTAAAAAAAATATGATTTTCCTCATATAAATCATATTTTTTTCTTTGTATATCCTGCTTTCTATGTCCTTTCCAGTTTAATCCTAAACTCTTCATAACAATATCAGGTTTGTCAAAAATAATGAATGCCCCTTTCTGAATTTTGGATAACATCAATGTAAGGATATAGTTTAATGGCCTTGTAAAAGTATGTGGGAAAAAAAGTGAATGAAATGAAGAAACTTCAGGCCCCAGGTCAGAAAACACTATGACACCTAGCCTCCATTAGACTACAAGGAAAAACAATGACCCAAAGTTGTAAATGAATGTTCAAAAGAGATCAAGTCAACTGTTTCTAATAAACTGGAATAGCTATTTGTTTGTCATGAAGCAAGCGGAGACTCTGAAGAAATTTTCTGCTTTCTTGGGAACATAAGCATTTTTCTTAATATGAGAAATTCTAGGGCACTTTTAGATAGGTAAAAGGAGATCCTGGACCTTTATATTATTCCCTGGATTTTGGACCTTATCTTTGCTTTTCCTTTAGAATTTTAGCACAGTCAACAGCTTCATACACCTCTGTCATTCTTCAACAAAACTTATCCTTTGTTTTGTATGAATGATAAGCTGCTATGGAAAAATTAAATATATCTTTATTTTACCCACTAATTTTCACTCTTGTCTGAAATTTAACATTAATAATAACAGTCAGAAATATCTTTGCTAGATAGTGTAAAAGGACAACAACCCATATATGTAGATAGATGGATATATACTTTATCTATTCAAGTTTCTATTGATAATCCATGATTTATTTACTTATTTATTTGGTTTTTTCTTTGCCTTTCTTTTTTATTTTTAATTATTATGAGTACATAATAGTTGCATAACTTTATAGAGTATATGTGATGTTTGAATACAGGCATACATAAATTTTCTACCCCATTCTATCTATTTCCTTTATAAGGCCAATTATTCTTAAATTTGCCCTTCTGAGGCTATCTTCTAGATCTGGTAGTTTTTTTTGTATTCTTTTTTCTTTTCTGTGTATTTTCAAGTTGCCTGTCTTCAAGTTCACTAATTCTTCTTCTGTATGGTTGATTCTGCTGTTGAAAGACTCTGATGCATTTTTTAGTTTGTCAATTGAATTCTTAAGCTTCAGAATTTCTGCTTGATTTTTTTTTTCAATCTCTTTGTTAACTTTCTCTGATAGGCTTCTAAATCCCTTCTTTATATTGTCTTGAAGTTCATAGAGCTTCTTTAGAACAAGTATTTTGAATACTTCTTCTGAGAGACCACATATCTCCATCACTCCAAGATTGGTAACTGGTAACATGTTTAGTTTGTTTGGAGAGGTCATGTTTTCCTGGGTGTTCCTGATACTGTATGGATGTTCGTGAATGTCTGGGCATTGAGAATTAAGTATTTATTTTAATCTTCACAGTCTGACTTGTTTGAACCCATCTTTCCTGAGAAATTTTTCCAGATATTTAAAGGGAATTGAGTGCTGTAATCTAAGTCTTTGGTCACTGAAGCCATATTACCACTGGAAGTGTCCAAGCACAGTAATGCTGTGACTCTTGCAGACTCCTGGTGGTACCACCTTGGTGGACTTGGGTAAGATACAGGAGAATGCCCTGGATTACCAGGCAAAGTCCCACTTTCTTCCCTCACTCTCTGTGCTGGCCTGCTGGAATTGGGAAAAGAGTGACGTGGGCATTCCCTAGTGGCCACCAGCACCAGTTCACACCTGAAGTCAGCCCAATCTCACCCAATCCTGTGGTGACTGTTCCCTGGCTACCTCTATTGTTTATTCAAAGCCCAAGGGCTCTTTAATCAGCAAGTGGTGAATCTTGCCAGGACTGGGTTCTTCCCTTCAGGCAGAGGGTCCAGAGATGTCATCCAGAAACTAAAGCCTGGATTCAGGGGCTTCAGAATTCAGCTTAGTACTTTATTTTACTGTGGCTGATCAGCTACCCAAATTGCAAAACAAAATCTCTGAACTCTCTCCTTCTCTTTTTTCAGGTCAAAGAGGACTCTCTGTAAGCCTTACTGCCTATATGTGGGGGAGGGGTGACGTGGGCCCTGGCTTGCCTGTTGCTGCTGGTGTCTCACTAGGTCTTTGCATCCCAAGTGCACTAGCTCTGAGCCAGCACAGCTTCAGGAATTACCCAAGGACTGCAGTTTTTGTGTACTGAGTGTCTTAGAAATTTATTCCAGGCCCCAGGCTGTTTTTATCAACCTGTGGTGGAGCTAGTGGGGAATTCTGGCTTGGGAGGAGAGGATTTCCCTCTGGCTGGGCTGGTCTAAATGCTCCCTCCATGAGCACCAGCAGAATTCTGCCCTGTTCTGTGTTCCTGTGTGCAGGGTGACCCTGGGTTTCAATGTAAAGTCCCACAATCACTTCTCTCTTCCTCCCCTGGGCACATAGATTCTCTCTCCACTTGGTGTGCTGATAGGGCACTGCTGGGGAATGGGGAAAGGGTGGCATGGGCAATGCAAGATTGTTTTTTCAACCCTCTTCAGTGCTGCTTTCCTTGATATAATGTTAAAACTAGGTAGTATGATTGCTCTCCTGAGTTTTCATTGTTCTGGAGTGCTTGCTTGTGTGGATAGTTGTTATATTTGGTGTTTATGTGGACTGATGATCTCAC
This sequence comes from Avahi laniger, assembly GCA_963575035.1. Taxonomy (NCBI): domain Eukaryota; kingdom Metazoa; phylum Chordata; class Mammalia; order Primates; family Indriidae; genus Avahi; species Avahi laniger. The sequence goes on along the minus strand of CAUYSK010080193.1, from coordinate 15,856 downwards.
TGGAGGCTTCTATTTGGCCATCCTGCTCCATCTGCCTCTCTCTCTTTTTCCAATATTCCATCATTTAAAGAAATGAAAGCAGGAGTAAATTAGGATAGATATGTAGACTTATACATATGTCGCATAGCTCTTTCCTCCCTTTGACTAGACAATCCCTCAGATATTAAAGTAGGATATCATATTTTTGTAAGTCATTAGTGTTGCAATGCAGAGCATTATTATTAACAAATAATACTAATAAATGTAAAATCCATGTGGTCCATCACACATGACCAAAGAACAGAATTTGGATTTGTCCCTGTAATGTAAGCTTCAAATATTCTAACTTTGTTCTATTAAATGTGCAAGCCTAATGTTGCATTAACTTTTACTTAAGCTAATTCTTACCTCTTTTTCCCATTTGTATTCAAAAAGCTCTTAGTGTTGAAATTCTATCCCTATTAAGCAAATCTCTTCCAATAAAATTGCTCCCTTGAATTGGATTATTTGCCATAGAGTACTTTATTTTCTCTTCCTAAATATTTGATATACATTATCTGGAACCAATTAACACATTGATCATTTCAATGTTTATTAAAACCCTCCTAATGACTTTTAAAGAAGAAATATGGTTGTATTTACAAACATTATATACTGCATTAATCTAGGACATCATGCAGAGAGAAAAAGACATAGAAGGCATAATTCATTGGCTGTATAAAATAGGATTTTGTTAGCCGTTTGTTGAAATATTTTCAAAATACTGTTGTAAATATAGTAACAATTTTCTGGTAGAGAAATCAAGACAGCTTAGGGAATTGGTAAGGAGTTATGGGTGAAATTCTCAAAGGGTGCTATAGAGGCCCCAAGAAAGGGCTTAAATGCACTGGACCGAGGTAAGCAGCTGTAACTGATTTAGCAAGTAATAATGCAGAACACTAGGAAGACAAGAGCAGAGGAACACGAAGCACTTCTGTCCTGGCTTCAGCCTTTTTCTGAAGGCCGAGGACATAATTCTACTTAACTTTTGAAATCATTTTTCTCCTTAAAAAGTATCATTTTACTTTTTGACTATTAAGTATGTGTCAGTTTTAATACAGCCACTTGATTGCTGCTCTCAGAAGGGCATGAGATTATCATGTTTAAATGGAAACTCGAAATTTGCCTCTCCCTTCCTCTGCCACACATTAAGGAATGATTTTCATCTTCTGCCTCACCTTCTCAAGGATGAAGATACTCAAGTCGACCATTTTGTTCAGGAGCTTCTGGATGGATCTTGACGGTGACAGGATTGGAAAGAAGCCATGATGTGTGCTGTAGTTAAGACTCTTACCTTTGCTCTCAGAGACAGTTATAAGTGGTGTACCTGACAACACGCAGCATTACTTGAAAGCCCCATATGTTAAGGATGATTTTATGCAGTCATTTAAGCAGAACCACACTTGGCTGCCCGGAACTCAGCAGGGACTGTTTCAGGGACTGGAAAGTCACAGTCCTTCAGGTGCAGACAGCTACGGTGACCTCTTTGAAGACCTCGCAAAGATTAGGCTGTCACACCTTGTCAGGTGTTCTATGCTTTCAGAGCTTTATCCTTTTAAAAGATTTAAAATGTTCTCATTGTTGTAGAATTTCTTCCCTCACGTCTTCCAGCTTTAATTTCCATTCTTCCCATCTTATGGCCTTTTCCCCAACCAAACGGAATCTGTCACTGTTTGTAGACACTGTTTGCAGCATCTTACTGCAGCTCTCCTGTTCATGCTGTCTGCTCAGATTGGAACACTGCCACCCACATATCAACTCCTCCCTCCGTCTCAGCCCATCACAACCTTGCTTATCATGTAAAGTTCAATCCATATACCACCTTTAAAAAAGCTGTTGGGGGACTAGAACTAATCGTAATTGTATTAGATATATCATGTATGTTAGATTTCTTTTTTTACATGTATCAGTTAAAAGAGGCAATATATCACTATGGTTAAGTAGGGGTCTGGAATCCAATCACATGTATTCAAATACTGGCTGCTAAACTTAGTATACATATGATATGATCTTGAAAAAGTTATTTAATGTCTGCACTTCAGTTTCTTCATGTGTAAAATACAACTAATAATACCTAGCATAAGGAATTCTTAAGATGATTAAATTAGAATGGTATCTTGAAGCACATTTGGTACAATCTAAATGCTCTATAATTTTAGAAATCATTTTACTGTTACTGGAACTTAAAATCTTGGATACACTGATTATTTATATATAATGTGCTTGGCGACAAGACAAAGCCCTAAGAATGAAGCATTCTATTATGTTTTTATACCTTCTACAACATTTAATATATTTCTTTGTACACATTTGTCTTTCAATAAACATGACAAATTCAGTTCATTATGAAACAGGTTCAGGCAGTTTAATTTTGAGCATTTTGGGAGTCGAAACTATCTCTTCTCTATAACTCCCAGTATGTTTTTATTATAAATAATCAATAAGTGATGTTTGAATAAATAATTAAAAATCTAAAAGAATAAAGAAATCTTGCTATTCAATGTTTGTTATATGCCTTCTTTGTCCCGACATATTTGTCTTGCAAAAATATAGCACATATGTGGAATCAAGTTAAACCAGTGTTTGGAGAGGTAAATAGGGACCATCTGTGACGTCAAGAAACATTCTTCCTGTTGAATCAATGAAATTGATGAGATCTGAAGGAGAGGCTTAGAGAGATGCATCATGGAGAAATTATTAATTAGTAAACATTCTGTATGATTTAGCTTACCTGTGAAAATTAATTTTAATATTTCTTGGGGCTTTGAATATTTTCAAACTAAGAAATTTAAAAATGAAATTATATACAAATAAGTCAAGTTCACGCAACAAGAAGAAAAAACAAACACAGTTTAATAAGAAGTTAATGGTGATGCCTGGTTATGTATATAGTAATGGGTAAAGTAAGGTATTTTTAAACTGGCTCTCATATGGTTTAACCTATATACTGAATTTAAAAAAAATCACTTTATCCTGCCTATAACTCTGCAAGATCAGTTTTATTGTTTCTATTTTACAGATGAGAAAATTGTAGTCAAAGAGATAAAGCCAAGGTCACCTGATCACAAGTGACAACATAGGGTGTCAAATCAGAATTTGAGCCGCAAAGCCCATACAATTTTCTATTATGTCGCATTTAGAAATGACTTATAGAAAGGGCTTTGGTTCACAAGCATGATTTACGTGAAGAAAATTTAGAGAACATATTGTCGGTGCTACTCCAGTTCATTTGAACTAACCATTTTATAGCAGCAATTTAAGTAATAGTGAAATATGGCAGGAGCAATAGTCGATCCTCTGAGGGTAGAAATACCACCCAAACGGCTCTTTCTAAAAATGAGGGTTTGGGATTTGAAACCTCATAAATTCTACTGCAAACCCTTTTATTGCTCAGATGTGCTAAAGGTTATTCTGTTTTGAGACCCTCTTGATAGCTTTACCTGTTCTTAGCAAGTAGCAATAATTACTGTTTAAGAACGCATTCACTACATGTACTGAATAATTATTGCGACACGCAGGGAGCCTCCGCAACTACCATTTAACACATCGGCACGGTTTATTCCAGTATATACTTTTGCACTGTATTTAAACAATTTATAAATTGAGAAAGTGAGAGAGAGGGCGGAGGGCAGAGTGTCGGCAGGAAACAGGAGCAAAGAAGAAAATACAGATATGAAGAAATAGAACAGCATGAAGGGCTGGGAGTGGATGAGGCGGGCTGGTCAAAGGAAAGGGAAAGCACGGGAGAAAGAGAGGTGGGAAAGGCTCCAAGCCTCTGAATCCCTTAGAGACCAAAACCTTTCTGAGCACGTTTAAAAGAATTTCCAGGTCACAGAAGCACTCACATTTCTGAAAGTAACAAAGACAGAAGCTATAATTTCACAGGTCAGCAATGTTGAGATTATCAGACCAAGAGAGGTTCTCTAAGAATTTTGTGCTAGCCAGCAGTTTACTTGGCATACTTTTTTTTTAAGTAAGTTAGATTTCGAGGAACAGAGGCCCTTTTAGGGTTACCTTGGGATTGGGGTGCGTTATAAGGAAACATAGGAAGGAAGCGTCTTAGCTAATGCAGCATCTCGGAGTCTGGAGACCACCTGACGGAATCGAGAATTTTTTCTTTAGTCCCTTGTTTTGTCCCCCGCCTTATCTGCTTCTTCAGATATGGTTTTTCTTTTCCTCTTTGCTGCCCTCTTAGATTCCTCACAGCCTCTGCTGCTTCTGCTTACTGGCCTCTCTGTGGTGCCTCTCTTCTCTTGCCTTCAGCACCGTTTTAGTTTTGTGTTTTTCCCTGTTTCTCTAATACTCGCAAATCCCGCAGCACAGAGCATCCGTGTGAGATAGAGTTTCCATGCTTGGATGCAAAGCCAAAGTGTTAGCTCTAAAAGGACACTAAAGATAATTGTGTCTTTTTCTGATGATTGAAAAGATACTTCAGGGCCTTGAAGTGCCACAGAGTCATCTTCGAATGTATTATCTTTCCTATTATTTGTAATTTCTTTCTTTCTCATAAAAGTCAAGTGAGAAAATAAATTAATGAGTTGAGCTTTCCAGTAACTCAGACTCCAGATAAATGAAAATGTACTGTAATTGTGTGTATTGTAATTGAAGTAAAAATCATTTTCTCAGATATAAGATTAAAGTCGATGACCTCTAACTTTCTGCCTAATTCCAAGTCTAAGAGTCCTATGATCCACACAAATACAGTTCAGAGTTTCTCACTTCTTGATGATTGCTTTCGTAGAGTCACATTTAAAACTGGGATTTCCTCTCCTGTATCAAATACCTGGGTTAATCAAGAACTTGAAAGATGATTCTAATATTTTTAATTCATATGAAATTAAGTCTAAAGGATTTTCTTTAAACTCTGGTGAGTCCTTGAAGACTCTATAATCACCAAGAGAATATATTAATTCTAATTTCATTCTCTATTCTAGTAACCAAGAGAATTTTAAAGTGCTCTACATACTATATGTATTTTTTGGCCCAGATTTTATTTTTGAGGAGTGATATCAGGCTGCTAATTATTAATATCAAAAGCATTTTACAGAAAATAGAAAAAAATACATAGTCCCATTTAATTTCAGAACATGGTTTCATCGCTTAATGTCTTTTTTTTTTTAATTATCTAAAGTATACACAGCACTGTTGTAGGCCCCTAGGATACACTAGCAAACAAAATAATTAAAAATTCCCGTCATTCAGGAGTTTATATTTTGGTTACCTTATGAAATGCTATGTCTTCAATATAAGTAAAATTTCATTTTTGAACCATTATTTTTTAGAGGCTCTTTTATGATATTCATCGTTTTGTTTTTGTTTTCACATTTTGAGTCAAGTATTATGGAAATTATGTTGATTATTTACTAGAAACAATTGGAATATTTCATCTAATTTATAAAAACCACTGAACTTTGGACCCTTTAAACTTGTAAGTAAACTGAGGTTGGGCAAAATAACAATATATAGAATTTTATGCTATTTTCAAATTTAATATTTACTCAAAAGATAAAGGGAGTAGTGTAAAAAAAGTTTTTCATAGCAATTTTCAGATTAGTTGAAAGATTATAAAATAGCTGATATACAATGAACCCAGAACAAATAAACTATTTGCACTGGCCATTATGAAAGAAAATAAAATGCTTTTGCTTTCTCTCTGGAATAAAGCAAGTATATAGCAAGCATTTGTAGCTGTGCTGTAATTGATTTCACTTGAGAGCAAAGACCTTTATAACTTACTTGTGGCTTTGGTTGTGGCAGAATTAAAAGGTTTTTCCATCGCTTACATAAAGCACTTGATACTCTACTTACCAACGACTGGTCCCTCTAACATGTACACATTCACCCTTGACTCTGCTCTGGTTATACTATTTTTATTCTGACCACATACTAATGTTTGAGAATTTTGCCTCTGCTGATAGAATTCTTAACCTAAAATACAGGTAATTACATTTTTCTAAAGCACATCTTTTCTCAAGTGGCAATATGCATAATAAAATAGACATAAACCTTATTACCAGTAGCAAAGCTACTACTTAATTGGGTCATGCCAAGAAAAAACTACATTACAAGTTTAATGTTAATCAATGGGGCCTTTCCATTGATAATGGCAGAAAATATTTTCCTATTCCAAAGGCAAAGTTAGAAAAGTGCCTCCCCTTTTATCTTTGTTCATCATTATTAAATCAAAGCAACTCAAGAAGACATAAATATTGACGTGAAAGCCTAAGGAATTTGTTCCTGTAGTGACAGCAATGTGATTTCTAGAATATTTTATTAATAGAGGTTCTCTTTCTTTTGTTACCTCCACAAAATATGCATTACCTAGTAAATCAGATAAATAGACTTCACTCAAACAGTACAGTAAATTAAGCATGGTCCTATCTAATGTAGTTTTAGAGATACTAAGAAAAAAACAAAGTTCTTAGACAATATATATAGTTATGATTTTTATGTCACTATTAATAGACCATGTATTTTTATAATCTAACATTCTACAGAATGATGAATAAGTCAAGGCAGGATGAGAATAATGACCACGATCCTTCAATTTTTTGTTTCTAGTTTCTTCTCAAACTTGGACCAGTGTACCAATTTGAACAGATGCTTATTATGATTCTTGTTAATTACTGTGCATACACAAAATTCGTATTCCTACACATAGTTTAGATAAATTAAGAGTTTTAAGTAAATGTCAAATAAAAAAAGAACTATTAGCAATAGTTTCCAAATCATTATTACACAAACTGCTCAATAGCTGAGTGTCAATCTAGTCAACTGAAATTTCTTCCTATTCCACTTGCTGATTGATTTGATTAATAACTGATTAATAGAGTAATATCAATCTATAGAATGCTTCCTTTATGATATTTGGATTTGGATTTTGTTGGTACTTAGATGAGAGGATCTTAAAAATTTTAAAGATCTGTGTTCAGTAGATTGTAAATCAAAGCTACACTCGTTTTCTATGGAATTTTTTTCTCTATGAACAGCTTGGAATTTGGGTCTCTAGAGTTAATAGTTCCAAATGTGCTATCTGGTAGAAGTTTTACTGTAAAGAAAAACTTAAGTATTCAGCAAGCATACTGGCACCACTGCAACCTGGTGCTGACAACGAGGTTTTAACTGACCTGACTGCTAACAATTGACTAATCATTTAAACAGAGAATAACATCCACTTTAAATATCGTACTAAGAAGTAACCATGGAAGACCTAAGAGGGGATGGTCGGTGAATAACCAAAGGGATAAATAAATAAATAAGGAAAACTTGTTTGGAAACAGCTCTGAGAATCATAAACATACACACAACAATTTAAGTTGTTAGAATGGATAGAATGTCCAGCGTTGTACTGAGGACTAAGATGAATTTAAAGACCATGGATTTATGCTCACAAGCCTGTTTCTTTGGTAGTGTAGACTACCACCATAGACTACCACCGACAACTTAAACAGTTGGATTCAGCCAGAGTTAGGTTTTCCCCAGGTATCTCTTATGAAAATGATAAAAATAATCAATAATGAGAGAGGAGTGATTGAGGTAATGAACTCTTCAGAGAAGGATGTGAAGATGGAACAGAGTTGTTAAAAGAAGAAGAAAATAGAGGAGCCAAGGGCCAGAAGTGTCAGTGATTTTACAAAATTGATGATATTTTGAGAGTCTTTGGGTAAAAAGGAAAAACCTATTTGAGTTTATGGTCAGATTACTGTTTGTAAAGTGTATAACCTTGGAGATGATAGATTTAAGTGTGATGTCAAGGACCACGTAGAATTAATTGCTCATGTTCCTGTGTTCTCATAATGGTTTGCACTTAATTCTACTCTAACACTTACATAGTATAGTACAGTAGAGTGTAATATACCATATATATAATTGTATAGTAGTTGGTTTCATGTGCCTTTCTTCTTGACACCAATTACTGCAGGAGAGTAGGAAAAATAGTTGTATCTATTTGTGGAATATGGAATGATGTCTGGTATACAATGGATGCCCAACATGTACTTCATTTGCTAAATTTAATTAATGAATTATCAGCTCTTAAATTTAACACCATGGTGTGGGTGTAGAGATATGTGTGTATCATGCACAGCATGTGTATGTTTTAATAATGAGTGGCATTAAATATAGCTAAATATATATTTTTTAAAATATGGACCATATATTTCCACTTTGAGGTAGTCATCATATGTTTTCTAGTGCTACATGAAAAGCACTTTAAATCACTAGTCTCTTGGTGAAAATTTCTGACAATCTTATATGTAATCTTCTCTGCATAAACTTAGATAATCATTGTATAAAAGCTTTCCTTCCTTTATTATTTTCTTGTATTTTCCAGATAGGCAATATTTTTCTAACTTTAAATTTTATATTTCATCCTGTAAGCCTTCAAACTTTACATGGAAGAAAAACATGACTTCTTAGCTCTCATGCATTTGTTGAGATAAAAATATGCTTATTTAGAGTACTATTATCAATAGTACTCTTGAAATATTTCCATACGAGGTTATTATTTATTGCAATTTAATTATCACAAGAGTGAATATGGAAAGTTTTAGTTTAAATATATAAATTTTATAGTTTATTACATCTATGGGAAATATCCTAAGCAAGTGAAATAGAAGGACAAAATAGGGTAAAATTTAAATTCTCCACATTTTAGGCTTAATCAGCTAACCTCTATTTCCAAAGTAAAAAAGCTGGAAAATATTTGAAAATTGTTTTCTCTTATTTTCGTGAGTTAGACTTTTATTCAGCATTAAAATCTTAGTGGGAAGTATTTTTATAATTATCAACTTTAGAGATAAATTAGTTCTCTCATATAACTAATAACAAATTAAATGTCTAAAAACTCTTTTCGTGTACATTTTTGCATAAACTAAAGAGTAATTTCAGGCTTTCTTGTATTTCTAGTTCACCAAACATCCCCTAAAAGTGAAAAATTCAGCCATTCAAGTGACTGGACTGCCAAAGGCTTACGAATGAGGTAAATATATGATTTCACTGTTTGAAACAATGAATTTGTCGTTGTATGATTAGAAAACTAATGTCTTAGGGTTAAATGATGATCGTGTATTGACATGACCTTTTAAAGAACAATCTGTAAGGATAACTGCATTGGGTTGGCTCCATGTTGACTCTATATTAATATTAACAGAATGTTCCTAAAATTGTGCATTTTAGATGTGTTTCTTAATATTGAGTGAGACTTTTAACTAACTATGACTAGCTAGGTTATATCTATGACATCTGTGTAGGGAGTTGATGCATGATTCAAGAAATATATTTACTTTCCTTATAGAATATATTGTTATTCATAATTTGACTGTTAAATAGACTATTTTTCACACTAAATGCAGATTAGATATCAAAAATTGTTGCCAGAATCATTAAGTAGAATTATTGAGTAGAGTTGGATGTAGTAGGCAAACAAGAAAATTGTGTGTGTGCGTGTGTGTGTGGTTTGTGTATATATTGTTTGAAGAATCTGTTATTTATTGGGTGGTGATATTTATGCTTCTCCCAAAAGCTAAAAAATACAGTATATATGATCATAATCTATGAAATGATGCAGAGTGAGTAATTTGGCCCCAGAACTACAATGTCGCATTAGTTTGGATATCGCACATACATCTGGCATCAGTTTATGAAAGTTTAATTTCAGTATTACCTGAAGCTTAAAAATATGGATCATCTTTTGTTTCTGTTTGCTTTCATTAATGGACTTCCTGTGATGTTCTTTTCCAGATACCAAAATGAGCTGTTGGAAAGTGAAAATTTTTGTTAATTCAATAATGGCGTTAAGGTACACAACACATCTCCTTTCTTTCTTGGAACTCCACCTTTCCTCCCACCACTCACCATACACGCAAACACACACACCCTCTCAATCATTGCCTCTCTCTCTCTTTCTCTCTCACTCTCACAAACACACACACACTCACACACACACACACACACACACACACACACACACACACACACACATTCTTACCTATTTATCTCAGGCCATGATTTGGAGGACTAAAACTGACAGTATCATATAAAAAAGAATTCGTGAATCTCTTAACACAATAACTTGTGTCGCAGAAGGCCATGTGACAATGCAGTGTATGTCCCTTTTCCCAGCTGTGTATATATGTCATATGTCTCTCCCTGCCCACCCCCACCACTCTGGTACTACTTAGAGTATTTGCATATGTTCAGAGATGAACTCCTTGTCATGACATGGCCTTTCTCTTGATTGTCAGTATCCACACTGAGGTTTCTTCTAGCGTTACCATGGAGAGTGGCCTTTGGGAGTGGATTCCCTAAATGGAAAGACAGAATGGGTGACACCACAATGCATTGATGTGTGATCACTTATAAACTATAACTTTTGAATTCTCAGAGGGAATTGAAAGACATTTTCTGAAGAGACAGCGGAGGTTCCAGTGTGAGAAGACAACTGGATGACACTCACATTGCCTCAAGGGATAGTTCCTGTTACGCAGCAAGTGCTCATCGTGCCTGGGATTCTTATTTTCGTCATCATTGATTTACAATTTCATATTAGATAAGTCCACATGCAATCATTTACATCATTCATATTTTTTATATCTCCAATTCTTACAAGTACAATTAAAACATAATTTTCCCCTGTTAACTGCCACTATTTTTTTCCCTGACTAATACTCCACACTAGCTTCACAGAAAAGTAAAAGAAAAAGAAAGTCCTCACTCTCCCCTTTTCCAAATAAGCGTGTCTCAAAACTTAATTCCCTTCCTTCATTGTTTTCCCATTTAAAAGGCCAAAGAACCAAAAGAAAATAATAAATAATTATTGATTTTTGGAATCTCAAAAAATATAAGAGTAAATAATTATTTTTAATAGAAATTTAGAAGAAAATAATTTTCTGAATACTTATGCCCTGCCATGCTAAAAAATTCTATACAAATATATTAATAACAAAAAGCGGTTATGAAGACTGGGTGAGGTGGGAAGTTTGTTTGTTGATGGGCATGTGTCTGTGAATGGACTGCAATTTAAATAGATCATTTGCCAGGCAGAGAGAGGAAATGGAATAGCCAAGTTGTTCTAAAGAAACCCTGTTACTTCATATTATTTACACTCAAGCTTTCATATGAAAATAGCATAATCATTGTAACAGTATAAAACAAAATGCTGCTACGAGGGAATCTGAATTGAGTTCTTTTGAAAGCAAGGAAAACATTTATATTTGTACCTGTATTCCAATAATAATTTATATGGATTCTGATAAATATGTCAATTTTACTTTACTTCTCAAATATGATATGAAATTGGATTTAACAGTATTAATAGCAAACTTTTTGTATGCTTATTACTATAGTTTGTGAAATACAAACAGTACTAGGTAATTAGTTTAAAATCATTCAACAACACAAATATTCTTCTAAATAGGATACATAATAGACCTCATTCAGCAAAGATTACAGTGCAGCTAGATCATTATTTCTGACATTCAGCAGTCAACATCCAACTTCATTGCTGAAGATGCTTTTCACAGTAGCTAAACACTTGAAAATAACAATTGTGGTATCAGGGCAGTCATGAATAACACATGAAGTTGGAATTTACATTTCTCATTAGTAAAACTTCCCGTTTTCTTCTAAAGAATGTTGTTTATTTGGGTAAATAATACAAAGCCATGGCTTTTATATGATTCCTGTGTAACTGGAAAGTTTCAGTAATTAACTCTTTAGCCAGTGGATATGAAAATTTAGATGCCCGGATTACCACATGGTAGCACCCCCTCTTCTCCAAAAATAATTGTTAAAAATAAAAAGAACAAAAGGAAAGTTCCTGTCGGTTAAAATTTTATATAGACATATTTGTTAGTATAGACTACACAAATACCCCACTGAGATATACTCTTTTTACTCTTGCATTTCCTAATGTGATCAATCATCAACAAGGACAGAATATTCATTCATGGTGCCTGCTAGCTCTATGTGTAATTGGAGAAATTCATGAATATTTATAAGTACAAATAATGAAGAACAACAATAAGAAAAGCCACAATACTTCAATGTTAATCTGAAATTTCACAATACTTTCTGTGACATTTACTTGTCTCCTTACATTCCTTCCATCAGAAACGTTCACAAATGGCTCCTTATTCTGCCAAAACCAAGCATCATTCCAAGTCTCTTTCCTGGTTAGTCTTTGTCTTTTTGATGTTTTATAATAAGAATTGATTTTCTGTTCCATAGACAACTCCCAAAGTAAAAATAATTAAAAAATACTCAAATAAGGCCTTTGTGACAATATTACATATTTACAGGATCGAAGAAATCTTCTTTTCCATAGCAGTTGCCCTTGAATTTTAGAATATCAGTGATACTTAACACTCCTACGCTTGGAAGCAGTAAATGACTCCCTCTTCTGCAAGACAGAGTCTCCCTAGTCTGTCATAGAAACCTTTCCTCCATTTGTCCCTAGTCTACATCTCAAAATTGTTTCTTAACATTTTCTCCCATAATAATAAAAATAATGGCTGACAATTATTTATTTATCAATTTACTCTGTGCCAGACATTTTTCTAGTATTTTGATGTATTGTTTCACTTATGCTTACAATGCACCAAGCAGAGTTTCTCAACCTTGGTACTATTGACATTTTAGGTAAGTTAGTCGTCTGCTGTAGTGAACTATCCTGTAGTATCTACCTACCAACTGTCAGTAATATCCTTCCCCGAGTTGTGACAATGGGAAATGTCTGCGAACATTGTTAAACATCTTCTGGAGAGAAAAACACCCCCATTTGAGAATCACTGATCTAAACTGATAGATATTATTATTATTCCAATTTTACAGATGAGTAGACTGAAAGAGATGTTAATAACTCGTTGTCACCAGGCAAAAAGAATCAGGACTCAATTCATGGCACCTGTCTTCAGAGTCGACTCTCTTAACTGTTACTGTACTTTGTCACTTCCAAATTTAACCTGGTTGTCTTAGAGTTATGTTGTAGGCTCTCATAGTTCTCAGCTTCTTGAACAAGTTTATTTTAAGTGACTTAAACCGTTAACCTTCTTGATCCAAGAAAGAAATTAAACTTATACCTTTCCTGGTTTGCAAATGAAAGCTTAGATCTCATCAGCCATATTATTTTTAAAAATCAATACAAGAAAAATATACAAATATCAAAATAAAAAAGAAATGTGTACATATACTTTAATTCTAAATTAGATAATTAGATAAATATTAACTGCCTGATAGAATGAAAGATGCAAAATAACTGCTCAGTGAATATTATTCTCTCTGAATGCATGAGTCTCAGTTTCTTCCCTACTAAAGTCTATTTCTAGCTGTTTCCTATACAGCTATTCTTTCCAGAATTGCCCAAAATTTATCCCAACTTGAATGACAACAATATTAATAATGAGGTAGCTTAGCCTAAGGGATTAAAACACAAAGTCTGGGTTTCAAATCCAGCTTTCCTGTTTATTAGCAGTGTGACCGTGCACAAGTAAAGCAAGTTGCTTACACTCTGTACTTCTGCTTTATTATCTGTAAGGTGGAAAGGAAAATCATGTCAATCTTAGGACTGCTATTAGGAATATATGATTTAGTAAGTCCCATATAAGTGTTGGTTTATATACACATTTCAGTTACATAATTATGCTATGTTATCTTTTAAGATTACAGCTTAGGCTTTGTTCTCATTATATGAATTCAATATAAACAAACCTAAGCATAAATACTTATATGCACACACACACGTATATATAAGCATAAACACATGTATGCATTTTAACTATGCAGTTGGGTTGTTTTGTCTTTTAGGAACACCACAGCCTAAAATTTGTGTGTCATTATGTTAATACTTTTCTTAAGTAATCAATGTTACTCAGTTTCATAAATTCTGAGGCTTTTTCAGTACTTACCATCCCAGAAAACGTCCCCTTCTAGATACTACAAATATCTACGTTTGTTTCTCTCTCTTAATTTTAAGTTATTTAAGGGCAAGATCAGGTCTTATTTATCTTTATGTACCTTTTGTTCAGAACAGCAAGTCATACAAATTTTAAAAATCATTGAATTAATGTTATCTGAGGCCATAATTTGCTAGTATTGAAGAACATTTGCGAGGTTCCCACTGCCAAAATACATATAGCATGTAGAAAAGTGAACTTTTCACAAGTAAATAAATTCCACTTATATCAATTTTCTGAGAAGAAATATGTAAGGGCATTGGTATGGTATGAAAACAGAGGGATATCTGAAAATATTTCCGAATCATTGGCACAGGATTTGTTTTCTTAAAAATTCAATAAAATATCTTGCTGGTTGACATCTCTGAAGCTAACACATTATCTCTAAAAGAGAGGGATAACTAACTGAATGCAATATTAAGTGAATGTTCACTGACTTAAATCACAGCTGTCACACATGAGGGAAATAAGTGGTCTGAGAGCTTCTCATATAAGTAAAAGTTTATATTATGCAGGATTATGCAAACTAAACATGAAATCCAAAGATTACTAGCATTTGTCTGAACTTAACATTTTAACATTTTGAAAATATAAAAAAGGTCCTGAGAAGTCAGAGTAATCAAGCTAGAAATGAGTTTATTCACAATAATCCTTTGTAGCTAGAAAGTGCACACACGTAGAATCAATAGTTGCACCTTTTGTCTGCTCCACCATAAACTTCAGTGGACGGCACATTAAACTGCAAATGAACTGCTCTTGAACGTTCTTAATAAAATGTCAAATGAATTCTCCATGTGTCTTTTCAATCTTCAGGGATATTTTCATTTTTTACAATTATAAACTACTTGGTAAACAGATGACAACTTTTAAATAAAAAGAAAATATTATTTAGAACGATCATATTTTACAGAAACACGTTATGTCATCTCATATTCTTAAAAATATGTGGCATAGGTATTTATTACCAAGGATGTGAAAAACTTGTATAAATTCTATTTATCACTATCAATTGGATTTTTCAATTAAAATGACAACTTTTGATTAATCTAAATCCCTATTATTATAAATGAACAACAAATTCAATATTTCATGTTGTCATTTTAATATTAATTATGGTCACATTTTTATACAAAAGAAATAAACATATGTTAAAAATTCATTTACTCTTTTTAATTAAAAATTCTCAACCCAATACATAGAGGGAAAGAAACGATTAAATAATTAACTTTTTTTTTTCTTTGGAGATCTCTGTGCATTTTAATTTACATGTTGATTATGTAGCCAGGAAAAGTCTCCCAAGTTAAATTTGATTAAGCACAGCAGAAAGTGCCTTAAAATGAATAGATAGCTGAAACTGGAGAATGTATTTTGTCTAATTGTGTTAATGATCTACCCTGATGAGACTTGTTTAATACAAACGGGCCCCTAAACTTTTTATTGACTGTAAAACAGAATACTTCTAATATCTACAGAGCTTTACTCCATTGTACATTTTTTTAAAAAAGCTAAACACTCAAACCACTTAAATACTTTGGAAAATAGTGGAATGGGTAAAAGATCTCAGCATTTGTCAGCTCAGCTGTGAAAGCGGTGCTTCTTGTTTATTAAAAAACTCTTACATTGAGGCCACAATTTTTTTTTTTTTTTTTTTTGAGACAGAGTCTCACTGCGTTGCCTGGGCTAGAATGCAGTGGCGTCATCTTAGCTCACAGCAACCTCAAACTCCTGGGCTCAAGCGATCCTCCTGCCTCAGCCTCCCGAGTAGCTGGGACTACAGGCATGCGCCACCATGCCCGGCTAGTTTTTTCTATGTATTTTTAGTTGTCCAATTGATTTCTTTCTATTTTTGGTAGAGACGAGGTCTCGCTCTCGCTCAGGCTGGTTTC
>CAUYSK010080189.1:0-21872 GCA_963575035.1 Avahi laniger | reverse complement strand
CACATGCCCCACCGGGCAGAGAGGATTCTGGCCTTCATCCCCAGCCCATCAGAGCTTTCACTAAGCACCTCAGATGGTGATGGCTTAGTCTAGTGATGAGAATTATGCTGCTAATGTCTCTACCCTGAGATTTAAAAAACTAAGGGCAAAGAAAGAAGGCAGGTTCCCAAAGTCATCCAAGAGATAATGATGATGACCATTTTACCCACCCCTGCTACATGGGAGGAAACTTATGTACACATACGGTTCCTAACCCCCATCACTGTCCTGTAAGGTACATGTTAGCAACCTCCTCTTATGGTCGAGGAAACTGAGGCTCAGAAAAGTTGATTTTGATTCATCCTAGTCACAGTTTCTAGGGGTCGCAATGAGATTTGAACCCATATCTGTTTGACTAAAGTCTTCAGGCCTCTCATTTCAGCATTTTGGTTGGGATTTTTCTATCCACCCCCTGCCTTTATAACAATGAATGAGAGGGCTAAGCCAATCTGATTGATCCAGCAGCCAAGCTCTCTCCCAGGGAGCTCAGGATTACATTCTCCCTGAGTTACTTACCAGTTAGTGGAGAAGGATTTTTTTATAGGCTTCTGTTTTTGACTCTGACTGTCATGGTAGTTATCTCAGAGTGACATAATGCAGCTCTTGTCAGTTTGTTGAGAGCCTTGAAATTTCCCTCCACTCCTCTCCAAGCCCATGTGCCACACCTCCAAATTGAAGACTGGGCTGCTCTAACTCCTGCTTATGTCCCTCCAGCACCGACTCCTCCGTTTCTGAGCTGGGGAAGGCTATGTTTTCAAACACACTTTTGCCCTCTAATAGTCTCTATCTTGCCCTGTCTGATCAGGCCAAGCTACGGCCACAGTTGTGTATAATTAGTTAACTTCACTCACTGACTCCTATGTTTATGCTTCCCTGCGCAATTCCAAGTGACAAATGGTTATCCAAAGCCATGGGCTTGACCCCAGATGACCTCATGCTTGATTGCCTTCATCCCAGTGCATGGGTCAGCACTCAGAGATGCCCATAGCTCTTGCTTAGTTGGTAATTGATTTCCATGTGAATTCATGGGCCATTTGATAGAACTGGGGCATTGGGCACATAGATTGATAGCACAGACAGGGAGTGACCTGTGGCAACCAGCATTTTAGAGCATGCCCATCAGAATATTCATTTCAAACAGTCTTTTACTTAAGGAATCTTGCCTACCAAGCACCAGGAAGATACAATGACTTCTGCAAAGGATTCCTATTCCAAAACTCCCAGACTTCTCCTGACAACAGAAATTCAACGAGCAATTCCTAAGCCACAGTTCCCCGCAAAACCATTTTCTTTTCAACCTTTCGTTTGGCGTCTGTGCTGGCTGATGCCAATCAACCATCAACAGGTGAGGAATAGTGTCTAGGTCACACTTCTGTTTTTCATCCAGTGGTCTGTTTATTTATGCATCATTAATACCTTCACTTTAAGAGTTGTTGATACATCAAAACAATGTTTGTTCAAGCTCAGTGAAGAGGGAAGGATTCTAGATAAGAAGTTTGAAGACATGCTTCTCACCAGATGTGTATCTCTGTGATTATTTCACGTCCCTGGTTTCTTTGTTTGTGAAAGAAGAGGAGAAAGAGAAAAAGGAAGAGGAGGAGAAAGGAAGGAAGGAAGGAGAAAGAGAAAGGGAGGGAGCAAGGGAGAGAAGGAGGGAAAGAAAGTGGGGGAGAGAATGAAGAAGAAAGAAAAAGAGAAAGAGGTTAGACAAGATAAATGATTTCAAAAGTCCCCTCCAGCTTCCTGTTTTATGTATTTCGAAGCTATATTATTAAGTAAATAAACACTTAAAATTGTTACAGCCTGTTGATGAATTGACTCTATTATCATTATGAGCTGACTTTATCCCTGGAAATATCCTTGTTCTGAAATCAACTATTAGTATAACCATTCCAGATTTTCTTTGATTCATATTAGCATGGTATATCTTTTTTCATCTTTTTGCTTTTAACTTATTTGTGCTTTATATTTAAATTGCGTTTTTTGTAGACAGCATATAGTTGGGTCTTGCTTTTTTTTCCCTCTGCCTTTTAATTGAAATATTTAAACCATTTAAGCCATTTACATTTAATGTGATTGTTGAAAAATAGACAAATTGGACTTAATGGAACTAACAAGTTTCTGTACATCCAAAGAAATAATCATTGTGAACAGAAAACCTGAAGAATGGGAGAAAGTATTTGCAAATTATACATCTGACAAGGGACTAATATTCAGAATTTACAATGAACTCAAACAACTAAAAAAAAAAATCATCCAACAAATAACAAGTAATCCCATTAAAAAGTAGGCTATGGGCATGAATAGACATTTTTCAAAAGAAGACAAATAAATGGCCAATGGGCATATGAAAAAATGTTTGACATTACTAATCATCAGAGAAATGCAAATTGAAACCACAACAAGACATCATCTTACACCAATCACAATAGCATTATTAAAAAGACCAAAAATAACAAATGTTGGCAAGGATGCAAAGAAAAGAAAATGCTTATACATTGTTGGTAGGAATGTAAATTAGTACAATCTCTATGGAAAACAGTGTGGTAATTTCTCAAAGAACTAAAAATGTTCCCGGCACTGTAGCCCAGGCAACGGAGCAAGACTCCGTCTCAAAAAAAAAAAAAAAAGAGAAAGAGAAGAAGAAGCAAGTGTGATGGGGCTTTTCTTTATAAAAGAATGCCAGCCAACAAATGTAGAAGGAATGACAGAATTAGAAAATCACTAATTATCAACTCCCAATATAATAGTGGATTTAGGCAAGATGAACAATGGTGCTAAAATGTTGGGTGAAAGTGACTGTATAAATATTAGTCTACTCAGCAAGATGCAATTAAATTACACTTAACATATACTGTTTTAATTTAATTTAATTTTATTTTATTTTATTGAGACAGGGTCTCACTCTGTTGCCTAGGCTAGAGTGCAGTGGCGTCATCATAGCTCACAGCAACCTCAAATTCTTGGGCTCAAGCGATCCTCCTGCCTCAACCTCCCGAGTAGCTGGGACTACAGGTGTGCACCACCATGCCCAACTAACTTTTCTATTTTTTGAAGAGTCGGGGTCTCATTCTTGCTCAAGCTGGAACATATACTGTTTTTAAAATCAGAAAAGTATAGATTACTTCAGGAAGATTTCTATCAAAATGATTTAAAAAGGAGGGAGGGGAGCAGTGAAGCTTTGGCACATAGACATAAGTTCTAGGTATTTGAAAAAGTCATTATGTGCAATGTAATTCCCTGATCCTGCCAGTTAAATAATAATAATTAATTTTCCTGCACCTGATTACCCCTGAAAGTCTTTGGTAAAGGTTACTGGGCGTCAAAAGAGAAGGAGCAGTAACTGCTGGCTGAAAGTCACCTGAATATACTGAACGAATAAAGTCCCAGGCTGTGTGTTGGGCAAAGCCAGCTTCTGCTACAAGCATTCCTCAAACAATTTATCTCAGCTTGTAATTAGAGATTTGTTAGTATAATTACTTGATTAATAGCTGAATTCACTAAACTGTAAGTACCGAGAAAGGACCTGGTCTTTCTCACCAGAATTTAACAGGATAACTGGCATATAGTAGGAGCTTGATAACTACTTCTTAAATGAATGCGGATGAGGGAAGGAATGCATGAATGACGACAGCAGACTCGCAGTTAATACTTCAATCAGAGGTACGTGGTGATATCTCACTGTGGTTCTGATTTGCATTTCCTTCGTGGTTAGTGACGTTGAGCATTTTTTCCAAAAGCTGTTGGCCATTAACCCGCAGTTAATAACTGAACTGCCCTGTATTAAAACTAGCTATTAGCTCTGTTAGCTTGTAAGTGCCCCGAGGGCAGAAAGCTGGCCTCTTTCCTTCACTGTTACAGCCCCGACACCGGGAACAGTGCCTGCCACGTAGTTGGTATTCGGTAAATCTCTGCTGAACTAATGAATTAGAATGGCTGTCTCCACCAGACTGCACACTCCGTGGGGCAAAGACAATCCTTGTAATCTGTCCAGGGACAAGCACAGAGCCCTGCATGTAGTAAGGATGAAGCGAACATATGAGAAGGAGCGAATTAGTGACTGATGAATCCATGAATCCATCCACGTGTCTTACTAAACTAACCGAAGACTGCAAACCTGAGGAGAAGCAGCTCAGAGTCCGCAGTGCCTTCTGCAGGGACTATTCTGGCTGAGCGGGGACCGGTGGGGAACTGGCCTCACCTGCTCTGCCCCCAGCCTCCCTGGAGCCCTGGACCTGGCCTCATTCTGGCTTTGCCAGGAAAGTGCCAGTCGCAAACTCTCACCTCCTGCTCCAGAGAGCATCCCTGGTCGATGTTCTCCTGTTCAGTAGCCAAGCTGGCTGAGCCCCTGGCCAAAGGGCTCCCTAATGAGGGCTCTCCGGAGTCTGGGCAGGCAGTGGGGTCGCCTCCATTTACTCTGTGAGAGGACAAGGTCCAGAAGGAGGACCACCACCTACACATCAATGACCCAATATTATTTTTGGAGCTCTGGATCTGAAAGTGGAGGTTTTGCTAAAGCACCAACCAAATTTAAAGAAAAAAATTAAACAAATAAAATAAAGCAGAGAAGGTCAGATTAGCCCTCCTGCTGACAAACTTATAATTTAAGAGAGTACTGCTCTCTGAAACTGGGCCACGTCTCAGAGAATCACGGCGCTGCACTGTGCACATGGTCTGTGGTTTGTTTTTGTGTCCTGTGTCTCAAATCCCATTCCAGCCAGTGCCACCAGGACAAAGCTTTCTCTATAGTTGCAGCTCCAGACAAACGCTCATTCATTCAAGTTGCAGTTTAGAAAACTAAATTGCAGTATGTTGAAAGCATCAGATACCTGGATTTTGTAGTACTATACTTCAGTTGATCCGAGCTCTTAAATTCAGAGTGTCCCCCAGAAAAGGAAAAGCAGCCCACCCCCACCTGGTAGAGCCCTGACAAACTAAGGAAAAGTCGAGTTGGATTCAGACTGGATCAGAGTTGATGACTAAGCCATCTGAAAGAGCAGCTGCTCCTATTCCATTAGGTCACTGAAAAGAAAATATTTGCTCTAGCTCCTTGCTGCTCAAACCATGGATCTTGAATCAGCAGCGACAGCACCACCTGGGAACTTTTAGAAATGAAAAATCTTTGGGACCTTGGATTAGGCAATGATTTCTTGGATGTAACACCAAAAGCACAAGCAAGAAAAGGAAAAATAGATAAATTGGACATCAAGTCTGTGGTTCAAAGGACACTATCAAGAAAGTGAACACAACTGGGGGCCCCCAAATGGGAGAAAATATTTGTAAATCATATATCAGATCAGGATCTCTTATCCAGAATATATAAAGAACACTTACAACTCAACAATAAAAAAAAAGAACCCTATTTTAAATGGGCAAGGGATCTGATAGATCTTTCTCTAAAGAAGATGTATAAATGGCCCAATAAGCACATGAAAAGATACTCAACATAATTAGTCATTAAGGAAATGCAAATTGAACCACACCCACTTGGATGGCTGTAATGAAACATCAGACATTAACAGGAGTTAGAAATGATGTGGAGACATTGAAACTCTCATACGTTGCTGGTGGGAATGTAAAATGGTGCAACCCCTTTGGACACCAGTTTGGGAGTTCCTCAAAAAGGTAAACAGAGTTACCACATAAACCAGCAATTCCACTCCTAGGTGTTTATCCAAGAAAACTGAAAACATATGACCACACAAAAACTTTTACATAAATGTTCCCTATCAGTATTATTCCCAACAGTCAAAAAAAATGGGAACGACTGCTCATGTGCCCATGAACTGATGAATGGATAAACAAAATGTGGCATGTGCATATGGCGGAATCAGCCATCAAAAGGAATGAAGTAGCGATACTCGCCACGACCTGAATGAACATTGAAAACATGCTACCTGAAAGGAGTCAGGCACAAATGGCCACATACTGTGCGATTCCATTGGTACGGAATGTCCAAAATAGGCAAATCCACAGAGACAGAAAGTAGATCAGTGATGCAGGGCTTGGGAGGAGTGGAAATGGGGAGTGTCTACCAATAGGTATAAGATTTCTTTTTGAGGTGATGAAGACGTTCTAGAATTAGATGGTGGTGATGGTGGCACAACTTTGTGAATATACTAAAAGTCAGTGAATTGTACACTTTAAAAGGCTGGATTTCATGATAAGTGAATTGTATCGCAATGAAAAATGAAAAAAGGAAAAAATTCTCAGGCTTCAAGCCCAGACTCACTACATCAACATCTGCATTTTTAACATTTTTTTTTGACATTTTTAATTTATGCTCATACGAATGCATATTTAAGTTTGAGGGACACCAGTCTGTGACACTCATTCTCATACTTAGCTGCAAATTGGAATCACCTGGGGAGTTTTCAAAACGACTCCCTGACGTGGTGAGCTGTCTTTCCCTGTCTTTTCTGCCCAACTCTCCTAGAAGCTCGGGGACGTCTGGGTGGACCCCATATTTCATGGTGGTCACCGCTCCTTGCAAGGCCCCTTTCAGCCCTCAAAAACACTCAATACTTGACATAAGAGCAGAAACACTGGGCCAGATCGCCTCATTCCAGCTGCAGCTGTGACACTGACTAGCTGTGAGGAATTGGACAAGTCACTTAACAGCTCATGCCTCAGTTTACCGCGGATAATAACAGACCTACTCTGCAGGGTTGCAGAAAGGAATAAATTACTTAATACATACGAAGCACTTAGAATAATACCTGGCATGCAGTAAAGCATTAGATACGTATTAGATATTATTATCGTGTAAGTGAGTCTTACTTCTTCATAGCTTTTATTATACACCCTGTTAATATACATTGCATATTATTGTGTAATAGCAGCAATTATCGAGCCCTGACCATGTGCCAGGCACTGAGCTGGTGTTTTACATTATTTTATGCAATTCTTGCAGCAGTTCTGAGAGCTAGGAATTCACTCAGCAAATACTTAGCAAGAATCTGTTGACCATGTATGTGATGGGATAAGACATTGAAGTCCAGGGAAGGTAAGTGACTTGCCCACAGTCACGGAGCTAATGGCAGGAGAGCCCTGGCTGACTCGGGGATCTAGGCTCTTGCTCCCACGCTCTGTGGGCTTCCTTTCTTCAAAACGACACACACTGGCAGGACACGTGCAAAAGCGAGCCGCAGCTGGGTGCAGGCGTGTGGGGGAGGGGGCATGAGAACCCCCAGCAGGGGAATTTGGGGTGGCCCTTTGGACCAAGGCATGTGGTCCCTAGGAGGCAGACGTGTGGGCAGCCCCAGCCTGGTGGGGGTTCTGCAGAGGGTCACTGCCACCATGCTCTGTCCTTCAAGGCCCTCATGCCCTGCCATGGGACACAAAGCAGCCCAGGCAGCCAGCCCAGCGGGAAGGCCCCTCCCTGAGCAGGCGGCAGCCGCTCACTCACTCACTTGAAGCTTGTCACCTGGGCTTCTCACCCCCGGGCCTCCAAAGCAGAAACCCACAAATCCTCTGCACCGGCTGAGCTGTCTCCTCTCCCGGGGACTTTATGCTCTAAAGCTGCTGAATGTGGAAGAAGAGAGAAACGTAAGCAGATCCCAAAATGACCATAAAGAGTTGCTCAAACCCGCTGTGTCCTCTGTCCACACAAGGCCCCCCACCTTCAGCTCCAAACCGCCTGGAACTGTCCTGCGATCTCTACGTCCACTTCCAAAAGCCTGAAAAACAAATCCCTGGCGGGCTCTAACTCTCGCCATTATTCAAACACAAACGATGTTTAAATAAGCATCGTTGTTGTATATT
The DNA here is from genome assembly GCA_963575035.1 of Avahi laniger. NCBI lineage: Eukaryota > Metazoa > Chordata > Mammalia > Primates > Indriidae > Avahi > Avahi laniger. The sequence continues at coordinate 14,069 of CAUYSK010080189.1, read as the reverse complement.
CGGGTTTCAAAGTGGGCCTTGCCCATCCAGATGTTACTGCTTACACGACTGTCTGCGTTCAGGAAAGCACTGCCGAGCACCTGGCCCCTAACACACTCTTCTGAAACTCTCCACTTGGCTGTTCTTTTTCCAAAACGAAAAAAAAGAGACTGTTTTTGATGTAAAACACTAGTGCACTTCAGAGTTGTGGCTTTTCTCCCTGCTAAACTTTTTCCTCACTTGCCCTGCCCGAGCAGAAGTCTCTCTCCTAATGGAATTGCTGGAACCGCTTTCGCTCCATTACGATCCTAACCTGCTGCAGGGAGGAGGGACGTGAGACAGATCTCGCCCCGAGTAGACGGATGCGGGAGGAATGATAGATGTTGAAGACGTTCCCCTCGGGGTGTGTGCGCGTTTGGGGCTGGGGAAAGGTAGCCAGAAAGGAGAGAGGGGGCTTGGACTCCCAGAATCATGTTTCGACCCTGTTCTCGCAAAGCTAGAAATCACCAGGCTAACTGCTTAGTTAAGTTATAATCACACTTGGTTTTAATTCAATCTTTTACTTTCACAGTTTTGGGTGAGCACCAAGATTGGAAGTCCCTGTAACATGGATCTACGTATCGTTTTTTTTTTTTTTTTTTTTTTAGTTTTGATGTGATTAGATCAACTTTGAACTTTTATAAAGATTAGAACTTTTATATGAATACTAATGATCTCACCCTCTCAACACAGCAACTCTTTTGATGTAGTCCCTTTTCCTGTTGGTAAGCTCATTACCTGAACACACAGCACCTGCTGATTCTAGAACACAGAAACTCAGGCCCGGGGAGCCCTAGGAGGGGTGAAGGGGTGGAGAGTGGAGTGGGGAACACCGACGGCAGATGCCAACGGGGACAGTCCTTTACTAAGACAGGCAGTCTTGTGGAACTGTTGCGGACTTTGGTGTCAAAATACCTGGCCCATCGCCTGTGACTTACCAGCCTGACTTTATCATTTGGATAAGTCAAGTAACTTCTGTGATCCTAAGCTTCCTCCTCTCTAAAGGGGACGTAAGACATATAATTTGCAGAGGGATTAGTGTAAGATGTAAAAAGCATGTTAACTGTTATTATAACATAGTTTCCCTTAGTTAGGGTTCCTCTGAGTCACGTGGTCGATTTGCTGTATTTCCTGTCTCACCTAGCCGTGCTGTTAAAGGTACACGCACCATCTTCCACCAGGGTTTGTGCCTTTGAGTAGCTTTCCTGTGTCTCAAATCAAGAGGCTGAAATAAATTTTCTTTCTCAAAGTAATAAAAAGCACATGCATTGCTTCGACAGGGGGCAGCCGCGTATAAGGATCACAGTGACAACAATGACCTTTCCCTGCCTAGTTGCGTGTAAGACCTAGTGCATGCAACTAGCAGGGTTTCTCGGCCTCAGCACTGTTGACACCTTGGAGCAGATACTCTGTGCTGGGAGGGCTGTCCTGTGCCTTGTAGGTGGAGTAGCAGCGTCCCTGGCCTCTCCCAACTAGATGCCAGTTGCAACCTCTCCATCCCTCTCCATCCCACTCACATTGTGACATTGCCAGATGTGCCCTGGGGGAGAAGTCAGTCCCCTATGAGAACCACTGCTTTCTGTCATTTAATCCTCATGAAAAGTAGACGAGGTTGGAATGAGCATTATTCCCATCTTACAGATGAGGAGACTGAGGGTCCCAACATGTAAGTGACATACGGGGATGGGAATCAGACCCACCTGCAACTGCTCTGCCTACCGAGGGCCCCGAGAGCTGGAGGCGAGTTGCTCGGACCATCTCCTGTTTCGTCTGTAGAATGAGGTGGAGCCCTGAGCAGGGCAGGGAAGGCAGGGAGAGCAAGGTGGCTCTTCCAAGATGACTGCCTTTCCGTGTTCAGCTGAGAACCAGACTCTCTCCCTAGCAGGCATGGGGCAGCCAGGAAAGTGGGGGAGATCAAGGGAGAGCAGTGTCCAGAAGCCAAGAGAAAAGAGAACTCCAAGGAGAGGGTCATCACCTGTGCCAACTGCTGCTAAAGACCTGCGAAGGGTCAGCTTAGCACGAAGAACTGGCCAGTGGGAAGGTCCTGAGTGACCCTGGAAAGAGTTGGTCGAGAGGTTTGAACTATCAATTTGTGTTCATGTATGCTATGTTAGATGCTAGTATTTTTTAGATAAAGCTTGCATTCGAGGACCGCGTTTACCACCATTAAATACATTTCTAATTCAAAATATAGCGGCATCTTATGATGAGTGTTCCGCCAAGAGGATCATGGGTCTCAGGCCCTCCTCGTTTGGAACAAGTTTGAAAGCCTTGGAACCATGATGCAGATGATGAAGAAGATGGACATTTGCCCGAGGGGAGGAGCTCTGATAAGCCGGTCTCTGCTTCCCACACAAAAAGGGGTACAACCACCACTGCCAAATCTTCTGAATCAGAAATCAAGATGTGAAGCCCTAACGTAAACTGATGTCTGTAAGAGAGCTGCCAGAATGGAGGATTCAAAATCAGGACTGCCCTGGAAAATTCGGAATGTGAGAGGGCTGAGGCCCAGCTTCCATAGAGGGCAGGACTGTTAACTTGAGCTGATTATGAAACACAACGTGGGGCTGGGTGTGGTGCCTCATGCCTGTGATCCTAGCACTTTGGGAGGCCAAGGCAGGAGGATCGCGTGAGGCCAGGAATTTGTGAGACCAGCCTGGGCAACATAGCAAGACCCCATCTCTACAAAAAAAATTTTAAATTAGCCAGGCATGGTGGCACGTGCCTGCAGTTCTAGCTACTCGTGAAGCTGAGACAGGAGGATCACTTGAGCCCAGGAGTTCCAGGTTATAGTGAGCTCTGATCGCACCACTGCACTGTAGCCTGGGCAACCTCTTCGGACAGGGTCTCTGGAAAAAAGAAAGAGAAAAAACACCACGGTGTCTTGGTAAAATGCTTGCTTTTGCCTTTATTATATCATGAGGTAACTTCCTTTCTCACTGCATGATTAAACTTGAAACTGCAACGACTTTATGAGTTTCGTGATACAAACTGTCCTTGTGATAACTGAGGACATCAAATGGACTTAGGATAGAAATTTACAAGAAAAACCTTTGACCTGTGTGCCCTGCAGAGTGCTGCCAGGACCAGAGCTCATCCGCAGCGACGTCATCGCCACCACAGCTACTGCCTTCACAGGTCCCAAACAACTCCCCGGGAGTGTTTCACTACCTTGTTATTTGGCACCAAAATCTCGACTCTGAAAATCCCTGTTCCCCGAGAAGACTGGACAGTGATGGTCTGTCTGGGGAAGGACGGACGACACTGACAATCAACGTCGCTCTGTTACCATCACGTCCCTCATCCGCAAGATGGAATTCTTTGCAAACACTTGGAGAATTTATGTCTTTATTTAAAAATACGTCATTGATTGGCCGGGCGCAGTGGCTCACGCCTGTAATCCTAGCACTCCGGAAGGCCGAGGTGGGAGGATCGCTTGAACTCAGGAGTTCAAGACCAGCCTGAGCAAGAGCGAGACCCCGTCTCTACTAAAAATAGAAAAAATTAGCTGGGGGTGGTGATGTGCACCTGGAGTCCCAGCTCCTTGGGAGGCTGAGGCAGGAGGATCGCTTGATCCCAGGAGTTTGGGGTTGCAGTGAGCTCTGGTGATACCACGGCACTCTACCTTGGGCGACAGAGCAAGACCTGTCTCCAGAATAAATAAACAAATAAATCAATAAAAATATGAGTCAACATATTTATAAATGAATAACGCAGACTAAAAATGTTATGTAAAATACGCTATGTACATCCATAATGCAGAAAACCCAAAGACAGAAGGACACGCACGAACATATTTGCCGAGGTTGTCTCTGAGTGGTGGGTTATGGACAGTTTCGGTGAATTTCTTATTTGAGTTTAAATGCGCTTTCTAATTTTAATAAATAACATATTTTATTCTTATAATAAGTAAAAACCCAGCAAAGGTCACACCATGACAAATCTTAAATTTGCCTCTGTGATAAAACAAACAAAAATTATAAAACCGTAATATTTTAAAGTTGACGATTTTAAATTGTCATCAGTATATCATCCCACCCATCAGAATATCAAAACACTGAAACAAGGACAATGCCTGCGGCTGGCAAAGATGCCGGCAAACACACTCTCAAATGTTGCTGGAGGGAATGTGAATTGTTGCACCATTTTGAAAATGAATCTGGCAATATCTTTCAAAATTAAAAACATGCATTCTCTTTCATCCGGCGTTTCCACTTCTGGAAATCCATCCCCCTAGAAAGAAAAATGCTAGTGTACAAGGATATATGTGTAACACCTATACTATAGAATATTAAGTGGCAATTTTTTTGTTTTTTATTTTGTTTTGTTTTAGAGACAGGGTCTTGCTCTGTTGCCCAGGCTAGAGTGCAGTGGTGTCATCATAGCTCATAGCAGCCTCAAACTCTTGGGCTCAAGCGATCCTCCTGCCTCAGCTTCCCATGTAGCTGGGACTATGGGTGCCGACCACCACACCTGGCTAATTTTTCTATTTTTAGTAGAGAGAGAGTCTCACTATGTTGTTCATGCTGGTCTAGAACTCCTGGCCTCAAGCAATCCTCCTGCCTGAGCCTCCCAAAGTTAAGCAGCAATTTTAAAAGCATGAGTTAGATCCACATCTATTGATCCAAAGAAATGTCTAAAATGTATTTATTAGATGTGAAAAACAAGACGGTGGGCGGGAAATAGACATAGTGTGAGGAGAAGAGGGAGAGGGAAAAGAGGGAAAAAGACTATGCCGAATGAAAATTTGAGAAAGACATTATAATCTAAGCCAAAATATGCTCTAGGTAATGAAATAGTCCTTCAGTATCCTCGCGTGTAAAATGGATATGGTGGTAATACGTCTCTCCGAGGGCTATTGTGAAAATTAAACGAATTAATACGTTTAAAGGGCTTAGGACAAAGTCTGGCACACAATGGTACTAAATGTGTGTTTTTGTTATTTTTAATCACCACCTACAAGGAGAAAGACCGAAAAAAAGGAAACGTGTTATTTTTAAGTCCTGTCTACAATATTACTGCAAAGACGCACATAGTGAAGTGCGTAGAGATATAAATGACAGAAGATAATACCGGCACACAAACATTACTCGGATCAGCTGATGGGACTGTCAAGCATCCCGGTCTGGGAATTGTTTTAATGTTGCTTTTGCCGTAAACCAATGTTGGGGGTGGGGTGGGTAATTTCATCTCTAACTAAGCCTCCTCGCTCGGAGGCAGGACTGCATCTCCCCCCTTAAGGCAAAGGGTATGTTTTCCGATCCTGTTTTTAAAAACCATTTCTATTTTATTAGTATCGAATAACCGCCTTTCGTACTGTATCCTCAAGTGTAATTCACCTGAGAATGCTTCCCTCGGACTGCAGGGACCATATATTTAAAGTCTAACAAGAAGACACTTTATAGAACAAAGAATGCTTTTTAAATTCTTGGGAAAAGGCATAAATAAGTCATGCTTATTTATGCATTTACTACTAAGTAAATTTTATTGAAGAGGATGAACTTACACGAAATCAGGACCGTGCTGACGCCCAGGGTGAAGAATGACCGTGTCTACCTGGGCAGATGCTGCTTGGAGACCACGTTTCTCCTCGTGGTCTCGGGGAAGGCCTCAGTACCACGCTTTGCATAAATCTCAAAATATTCGAGGACACCCTTCGACTTTATCAAGAGTGGCCACGTTCTGCTGGACGTGGCCCAGTCTCTCCAGAGACCAGCTGTGGACATCACATTCGGAGAAGGGCCCGGCGGACGCCGAGTCTAGAGAAGGGTCGTTTCCCGAGGCTTTGTGTTTTGTGTTCCCGGCAACGTGCATCATCATCTCCGTTTCGGCAGAAGAGCCAAAACGCATCTGATCCTCTCTTGAAGGCATCTTTACATCCTGCCCCGCAGAAGGAACTAAAGGGTCAAGAGTGCGTCTCTGCTAGTGGTAGAACTGGCTCTACAACCAGAAAGGCTAAATCATAAATCTTTGGCAAAACATGGTTTTCTCTACGTCATTTTCCTCTGGGACTAGATGAAAAACAGCTGGATGTTTGGACAGAAAAACCACTGGAAAAACTCACGTTGGTTCGCGGCGCTTCTCCCAGACCTTCACGTGGGGAGTCCTTGTCGTTTGTCCCAGCTCAGATGTCACCTCCCCGGAGTCCCTTTGCCTGACACTCAGCCCTGCCCTCCTCTTCGACATATCAGCCTCTTCTTCATGGCGCTTATCACAAGTAGGGATTATTTATCTGTTTATCGTCTCTCTTCCCGCCAGAGCATGTGCACAGTGAGAGACCTTCCCTGGCCTCTTGCCGTCGTGTCCCGGTGCCTGGGTCGGTGCTGGCCCAGGGCAGGCGCTCGGCAAATACTCGTGGAGTGAATTGAACAGGACCGAATGGCCGTTGTGCTTTTCATGCTTATTTTTCTTCCAAAGTTTCTTTAATGAGCAGGGATGTAGTTTATGATAATCACAACAAGATTTCTTTGAAAACATCAGCGAATCTGTTACAAACTTACAAAAGTCATAAGTTTTAAATTGCGCACCGTTCTGAGTAGTGTGATGAAATCTCGCACCGTCCTGCTCTGTCCCACGTGGGGGACGAATCTTCCTTTTGTCCAGCGTATCCACGCTCTGTATGCCACCTGCCGTGTGCAATGTGATTGCATAGCAAAAAACCTAGTGCATTTGTGTTTGGTACTTCCCAGGTTTCAAGCATCCACTGGGGGTCTTCGCACGTGTACCCCATGGAGAAGGGGCACGATTGTATTCATGTATTCTGCGCCTTTCACAACAGACAAGCCAATGGCTTTGATTACGGGACGCTGCCCAGATTCCACGAGGGTGTTATATAACTTAGCGATGTGCACATGTGACCTTTCTAAACTCCGATTCCCAAAACACTTGGCCCCCAAAGGCTTCAGACAAGGGGTTCGGAACGTGTATCTACTTGTATCAGGCATTGCTGTAGACACCGAGAGCGCTAGGGTTGACTAAAATCACAAAGGTTTTTGCTCTCATTAAATTTACTTTTCAGCTAATGAGGCAATGAAAAGCAAGCAAATAAATAAGGTAATTTCTGAGAGAGTCAAGTGTTCTGAAGAAACTAGGTCAGGAGAATGGGATAGAGATGTATCGGAATGTCAGGGAAATCCTCGCTAAGAAGACCTAAATGAAGAGAAGAAAGCAGCGATGTAAAGACATGATTTTGAGGCACCTTCATGGATTCATTCATTCTTAGAATAGAGGCTAACAGTCATGCCCATTGCTACCGCAGGACCTTTGCATTTGCTGTCTCTTCTGCCTGGACGAAGCAAGTCACTGAATCTTCTCAAAAGTCACTTTTGCTCAGCATTGGGCACATTTATAAAGTGTCATGGCAGGAACAAAAATCAAGGCTTTATGACATAAAGTCACATTTAGGGATTGTAAGGGAAACAGCCACCTTAAGAGGAGGTTTTGAGGCTTAGGTGGAAGTTCCCTATAAACCATAATGAGTGGCAATGGCTGATATCGGAGCTGATATCTCCTCTCCTGGTGACAAAGACTCAGGCCAGGGCAGCGTCTCTGAGCCAGGAATGTGGATCATTGCACAGAAAGCTGGGCCTGGCCAGCATGTCTACGAATTGCTCCTTCCAAGTCCTCCACTCCCTCCCCACGGGCTCGAGTTTCCACAGATGAGCAAACGTGACATGAGCACCCGGAGAATCCCCACCAGTGTTTCCCCAGCGACTGTGACAGCCGTGAAGACTGCTCCTTCCTGGGAACCGGCACCCAACCCAGCCCAGGCCAGGTCTCCCCAGCCAGTGGGGCCGCTCGTGAATGTCCAGTCCTAGACTGTTTTGTTGTTATTGTCGCTTGTTATCGTTGGGTTTCCCTTGGTCCTCTTGTTTAAGAGAAGGTAAAAGCTGCTCCGGGGGCAATGCTTGAGCCTGGAACGAATGAGCCTTTATTGAGGACCTGCCCCGTGAGCGAAGGCAGCCGTGAGTCCGGTGATAAAATGGACTAAGGCCAGGCAGGATGCGGGGGGGCATGACCAATCACCAAACAGAGGTTTATTGGCTTGTGCGTTTTATTGTGCCATGGCATCCCTCCTTTCAGCTTTAGATGTCAGCAGCTGGTGACAAGCTTAACGATTGATGAATGGGGGAGACAGCCGTGGACACCACAGCTTAGCTCCTCCCGAAACTGCAATGACTCATCCTTCCTTGGCCAGCTTCTCGAACCCGAGCGAACACCCTGGAGAACATCGGGTTTGCCTGGACAGTAACACCCCAACGGGAGCTGCCAGGTTCCTCTTGGCTGAGCAAGACCATTTTTCTCCCGATGTCAAAGAGCTGTTGGTCTGAGGAAGGGAAGAGAGGATTTATGAGGCAGCGAGAACCGTGTGGAAGAATGTCCACACAGCAAGGCCTCCTCCCTTACCTAGTGTAATTCTGCCTCTGCCTCTGCTGGGGTCAAAGTTGTATTTACATGATTCCAACCTCATCACTCTCCTTAATCAGACCTCTCAAACTGAGCACACTGTCTTGCATACCTGTGAAGGACGTGCCAAGGCCTCTTTTGTGCTCCTGTCCGCTCTTACCTGACGTTCTCACCTGCTTTCACTTTGGTGCGTTTAGGGATTTGTATCAGCACAGCCATTGCTGTTCACAGCGCATCCCACAGATTGCAAAATGGGTTTCACATGCGCCATCTTGCAACGTGTTACGGAAGGGCCCCAGGAGATAAACTGCTAGTTACCCTTGTGAAGAGCCTTCCCTAGCTAGCAAATAGTCCCTGGGCCCTCGTTTTACATGACTGCATTTCCCACACTTTTTCTATCTTTGTTGACTTAAGTTCAAAATCAAACTAGAAAACCCGGTTCATCAGATGTTAGCTCGCTGCTAATGTTCTGAGAGTGCACAGCTCATTGTGTTACCCCACTGCACAGAAGCTGCTCTTCCAGAGACGCTACCAGCTTTGTGCTCTCCATTTATTTATTCGCTACCGCAGTGGCTTAATCCAGTCCACAGAAAATGTCTCTGAACACCGAAACCTCAGGGCTAGGAGGGATTCCTAGACTAGCTCTAAATCGGCAGTTATGTTTGGCAGGTCCCATGTTCCTGTGGAAAGGCCGACTAAACAGTCATTATGCTTTACAGGCGCCTGCTTGCCCTTTGTCGTTTTGGACATAGCAGGCAGGGCCTGGGAGTGGGTAGAGCTAGTGCCAGAGCACAGGCGTGGCTTGCAGGAGAGCACCGTTGAGGGAGGCAGTTGTAGAGGAAATACGGTAACGACCTGGTCTACGACAGCACTTCCTGGATGAGCCCCTGGGATGCAGCGGTCAGGGATCGGGGATGCTATTAGCAAGCCTGTGGCAGCCTGGCCCTGCTGCGTCTGCTGGTGATTGAAAAGTGTTCAAACTGTGGCCAGAGGAGAAGCGTGTGGATGAAAAGAAGGGAGATAAGTCTTCAATCACGACGCCTGCCCTGCACCTAAATATCCCCAGGACAGTTTGCCAAACACCGGCCTGTAACTCAAATAAGGGAAAATAACAGTCTTTAGTTACCGTTTCCAGTCTGCTTCATAAATTAACACCGTAAACTGGCTTTTCCCCCCGGTTTTACCTCCACAGCTCATTTCGACTGCCCGTAATCCTACCCACGAGAAAGATCTTTGACAAGTAGAGGGCTCTATAAATCTAAGAAACCCGTATTCAGCATTTCATGCACATCTCAAATAAAGAAACTTACAAGGATGTTCTTTTTCTTAGCTTTTGAAGCAAATGCACATTTTCACGTTAATAAATAGAATTTTCCTACCCTCTAGTCTGCTTGTGTCAGACCCAAGGACCAAAACTCCGTATTTCATAAGGAAAGCATATAAACCCAAGACTGCTTTTCTTGAGGTAGCAGCCATTTAAATCTGCGGTCCCCAACCCCCAAGGCCCCAGAGCTCCTCTGCCCCACCCGACCCCCCAACCTGCTGGAAAAATTGTCTTCCATGAAACTGGTCCTTGGTGACAAAAAGATTGGGGACCTCTGAATGACGTGCTCTATAGCCAATCCCCAGGGACTACAGACTTTTATGTAATTTGTCCCTTTTCATTTTCTTCATTGGATAATAATTTTTCAAAATGTTATTATAATAAAGTCTTTTGGTGTCAATATTTTCAAAATATTTCCACACACTAACCATTCCTAATGAGGTCACTATGGAGTTCTATGCAATTGATTTACTAAAGTTAAGACAGAGTCCTTATTTCAGATTTCAGCTCTCTATATCTCGATGGAAGTTCTCATATGGATAAACCTTCTGACCACTGCCTGGCTGAAAATTTCCTGCTTTTATTTGGCTGATTCTATACACATGGGCATAAGTCAATGCAAATTCTCCATCAGAGATGCTTAGCAGAAAGAAAACAACTAAATAGATCTGTTTCCTGACTTTGTTCTTTGATAGATATTTTCTTACTTTTAAATGTACTACCCCTGATAATTTAGAGATCTATCACTAGCGCGAGGATATCACGGCTTGGAAGAGTCCCGACATTTGTGAAGGTGACGTCCCTGGCTCGATGAGATGGGAATTTGCTGTAGCATCTTTGCAGGGCTTGTCAAAGAGCAGTGGGAACGGAAAAGTTCCCTGGGACTCATTCCCTGACTGTTCCCATTTGTGCTGATCACGACTTTATCTAAGCGTGTTTCCCAAACCGCCAATCCAAGTGCACACTCTGAAAAGCGCAAGTTCCCCTGTGGGCACAGTGGAGCTGAATACCTGTCCCCAGAACTGTCCTGGGAAATAAAGAACATAAACTTGCTATAACCTGGGCTAAAATTAAGAACAAAATTATGCGAGGCAGACTCCAAACTCCATGGTTTTGAATTAATTTTTCCCTTTCCAACTGAAAACACGATGTCCCCTATTGTCATATGCATCCTGATGCCTCATTGGGTGCCCAGCAGATGCACAGACATGCAGGATGATTTATGGATGGGCTGAATTCTCACAGCTTTCAAACCAAACTAAACAATTTGCGTTTGGGTCCAGAGCCAGCAGTACTCCAGACTGTATTTCTAAGTAACGTTATTCCGTCTTCTACCTCCTCTCCCCGGTGCTCTCCGCAGCCCTTCCGAGTACAAACGCACTTTCACGAGAAAAATAACTGCCAAGTCAACCAAGGAAGGAGGTCACGTTAATTTTTAATTTCCAGTTATAAAATTTCTACTTACGCCTATAAAAAATGTATAAGTTGTTCCACAAACAGAAAAGCCCTTCTCTTGGTAGGATCGCTTCAGTAGATTCAAGCACTGTGGCACTATCTTCTCTTTGCAAAGTCCCTTCCTTGCTATCCCACACAACACACTTAGGAGAACGTCATAACCAAATTATTTGAGAAGAATTTCACGAGCGCTAACACAAAAGCCTTCTCTTCCAAATGAGTGGTTAGCAAATGGGAGAGGTAATCTTGCCCCCTCACTGCTGACATGTCGCTTTCTGCCTGGGGTTTTATCTTCAGCTCCCTGGTAATCCAAACAGAGCAGGAAAACCTCAAACAATAGAGTCTCTTTTCTGCTTTCCACCCACTTTTTTTAGAGTCAGCAACGAACGACCATCATTAAATGGTTTCTGGCGCAAAGTGGCGGCCTTGGGGAAGCTGAAATGTTTGTGACACCAAAATAAAGATGTTCCACACTGCTGAAGCCTCGGAGTCACGCAGAGAACAACTGGAATGGAATTCCACGCCAAGGTTCACTTAGCACGACTTTAACTCTTGTCTGCCTGACACACTCTCATTATCCAGGAGGAGTGGCAGAGACCCAGGGCGGACAAAAGAGGGCAGTGTTCGCTACATCTTTGGTCCCAGCTCTTCGCTCTTTATCGAAATGCAGCCCAGCCAAGAGAAAACTATGTCCAGCATTTCATAACACAGGAAGTGGCGAAGCAGATTAGATAGTGGGCTCGATGGTCACCACAGAGTAAGCAGTGCATTTGTAAAAGTCGCTTTTTTCCCTAGACGAAAGCCTAACCGTTGGAGGGCTCTGAAAATTTTGTGTTTGTGTTTTTCAGTCTGATTGGCTGAGGCTCGCCAAGAAAATAATAGAACATGTAATATTTTTCAAACTGTAACAGGCCATGAGGATCATTTAGTTCAAACGACTCATTTTGCCGACGAGGACCGGGTTCCTGCATTTATCATTCTCTTCTCTGTGTGCTCAGATGTTATCGGCATGTGGGGAAGGAAAGGAAGATTCTTCTCTTGGAGGTATTTAGAGAATTTTCAGTCATTTCAAAAATAAGATCTACGTATGCCCTGAGTACACACAAAAAAATTAGGATGTAACAAAGGAATCCTTTCCCTTGCCTTAGATGTCATTACATTGGGTTGAACTTGAGTCACAGAGCTTATGTGAAAATGTCACTGTACCCAATAAAGGATCACATGCTGAGCACCCAAAAAGTATACATCGTGCCAAGGTAGCCATCTGTTCTTAGTTATATATGTGTACTGTCTTCTCTTTTGATGGAGAAGGACTCTTTAATTCCAGAGTAATTCCCTCCTTCCTATAAATATTTTCGCACTTCTGCTATGTGTAAGGCTCTGTTAGACACACACAGGTGAAAAGGATACAGTTCTTGCCTTTGAGAAACCGAGCATCAAATGAGAATGAGACAAGGCCATCGATAACCGAAACACGAGGCAGAATGGGGTCCCCTTAGAAGAAAAATATAAACGAATCGCAAAAGAAGAGATTGTACTCATCTGGAGCGGAGGACAGAAGGCAGCCGCACAGCAGAAAGTTCTGGAGCTGGGCCCTGAAAGATAGGGAGGTTTCCGGAGACAGAGAGATGGTGGGACCTGGCGAAGGCTTAGAGGTGGGAGAGGGCAGGTCGAGTCCCTGGGCAGTGAGCAGTCCCTTGCTTGTACTTATAAAGGGAGGAGATCAAAGAAAAGGCTGGAAATGCCAGTTAAAGCCACCCTTCGAGGCGGGGTGTCCTGGCTCAACCCTGTAATCCCAGCACTTTGGGAGGCTGAGGTAGGGGGGTTGCTTGAGGCCAGGAATTTGAGACCAGCCTGAGCAACATAGCGAGACCCCGTCTCTACAAAAAAAAAAGAGGAAAAAACAAGAAAGAAAGAAGAAGAAAAATTAGCTGAGCGTTGTGGCGCATGCCTGTAGTCCCAGCTGCTCGGGAGGCTGAGGCAGGAGGATCGCTTGAGCCCAGGAGTTCCAGGCTGCGGTGACACAGATGGTTGATCCTGTTTCAGAGCTTTGGTCTCTCGTGGGTGTTTTTCGCATTTTGTCCGCAGCGCATCCGGGCGTTCAGGAATGCAGGTCCTGCTCTTTCACTGGAGGACACGCATTTCAGACCCGAATCAGGCTCCAAACCCCCAACAGGGCCGATACCACCTCAGGACCAGATGGAGGTGTCCTCAGACAGCCCTCATCATCATGCCTTACTGCTAAGCATTTGCGAGCTGCACAGCACCTCTCTGGGGCCTTGGGTACAAAGTACTTCCGTGAACAGTATTTTCTTTGATCCCACAGGAGTCTGCGGGAAAACAGTGAGCCAGCTAAGAGCACAGATCCGAGCCCCTCTACTCCCTAGCTGTGGAAGTCTGGGCAGCTACTCCTGCTCTCTGTGCCTCAGCTGTCTCCTCTGCAAAATGGAGACAGTAAGATCCCCTATCTCACACGAGCTATTTTAGAGCTTCAGTAAGATAATAGATCTGTGGAAGCTCCTAGAACAGCACCTGACACACAGCAAGCATGCTTCCTACGCTCCCCTGATGAGAAAACTGGGGAGCAGAAAAGTGAGGCGACCAGCTCAGGGTCACACACCTTAAATGCCAGTGCCGGACCTTAACCCAAGAACCCTCTTGATAACCAGGAACACAATAATTTGATCCAAGGAAGGCAAAATAAAGGCCTCTTTTTTTTTTTTTTTTTTTTTTTTTTGAGACAGAGTCTCACTGTGTTGCCCGGGCTAGAGTGCTGTGGCGTCATCTTAGCTCACAGCAACCTCAAACTCCTGGGCTCAAGCGATCCTCCTGCCTCAGCCTCCCAGGTAGCTGGGACTATAGGCAT